>CAUYLG010001316.1:0-41422 GCA_963573385.1 Cacajao melanocephalus
ACTGTACTGTGATGAGTGGATGAGATAGGGGACTGTACTGTGATGAGTGGGTGACATAGGGGACTGTACTGTGATGAGTGGGTGAGATAGGGGACTGTACTGTGATGAGTGGGTGACATAGGGGACTGTACTGTGATGAGTGGGTGAGATAGGGGACTGTACTGTGATGAGTGGGTGACATAGGGGACTGCACTGTGATGCAGAGGGTATGACTGGGGACTGTAGTTTAATACAGTGGATAAGCTAAAGTACTGTCATTTGCCATTGTGAGTAAGATAGAGTACTATACTATTATATAATAGGTATGATTGGGTACTTCTATCTGTGCTAAACCAAGTAAGGCAGAGAAATATGTTGAGTATAATAGGTAAGAAAGGTACTGTACTGTTTACTCTGTTCCTGAGACATATCAGTCTCTATACCTTTATTCCTTGTGTTCTCTTGGCCATAACACCTTTTCTTTGCTAACGTAGGCTCACAGTTTACTTCCTCTACCATGTTTTCTAGTTTATATTAAATAGATTCATTACATATATTTTCTTACTCTGCTGTCACACTGTAAATTCCTTTAGGAATATCTTAAAGACTGGATTCTATTCATGTTTCTACTCCCACGTTGCCTAATATACTGCTGGGCAGAGAAGTGATCCTCTTAGATGAGGTGACCTAAAGTCATCACTGAAATGAACTAAGTCCGGGATAATTGTGCTCAAGGAAGCAAAAGTCAGCAAATAGAATGTAGAAAACCTAAGACCCCAGAAGAGAAACCTGTAAACCTATCTGAATTACTAGAAGTGTTCAAGGCTAGAAGTTTACACATTATACTAGCCTCAACCTTCCCAAGTCCAGGTCAAATTACATCAGCCTCTCCTGTTGATTTTCAGATTCCATAGTCAATGTATCTTCAACCATTTCTAAAGTTCAAATGTTATCTTTGTGCCTAGGAGTACATCCATCCTCAGAACCATAAATGAGAACATTACTGAGGACTTAATGAAATTCTACTGAAATTATGGTTGAATGAATTACGTTCCTGTATCACTAAACCAACCAACAAACAACCAAAGTCATAGCATTATCATTATTGTAAGGATAACTCCTAGAATGTTCAAAACCAGATCATTCAACTCATCTGTGTCTCCCAATGAGGTTTCTTTGTCATGTGAATCAGACTTTCTTAGGCTCACTCAGATTCTTAAAAACACAATTGCAATCCACCCTCTTGGAGATACTTCACTTAAATTCATGGACTGAGATGTCTGAACTATAGTTCAAATGCCATAAGTCAATTTGGAGAAAAGAGGAACTAGGATAACTTTAACAATCCCTAGAAGTTCCACTTTTCCCGTTAAGGTCAACTAAATTAAACTGAACAATTAAAGGAAAGATGGCTCTTCTTTTATTTAATTTTTTTTACTAGTCAGCTCTCTCCTCATACCACCCATAATTTAGATCATTTAGGGTATAGTCAATTAAAATCATCATTGTTTATAGCTCAATTGCCTTAGGTTGTTCTTTGTTCAAAAGGACATAAACAACTTACTAGCAGACAGAAATACATGATTCTAACTTAGACAAATATTTTTGATATGTCCAAATTCATATCCCTCCTGATATGGTTTGGCTGTGTCCCCACCCAAATCTCATTTTGATATATGGCTGCCATAATCCCCACATGTCATGGTAAGCGCCCAGTGGGAGGTAATGGAATCATGGGTGTAGGCTTTTCCCATGCTGTTCTCATGGTATTGAATGAGTCTCGTGAGATCTGATGGTTTTATAAAGGGGAGTTTCCCTGCACATGTTCTCTTGCCTGTCACCATGTAAGATGTGTCTTGCTCTTCCTTTGCTTTCCGGCATGATTATGAGGCCTTCCCAGGCATGCTGAACTATGAGTCAATTAAACCTGTTTCCTTTATGAATTACCCAGTCTTGGGTATGACTTTATTAGCAGCATGAGAATGGACTCATACACACCCCAATTTCATGCCTACTTCCTTTAATACCCAGTAACCTGGCATTCATAGCTACTTTTGTATTTGAGCTGAAGACCAGTAAAATTTTCTTCCTGTAAACAGAAATCATAAGAAGAATATTTCTTGGATTCCAATTGAAAATTAACATGGTTTCCAAGCTTTATTTCAACACATTAAAATATTGCTATCTGCTGCTGGTGTTGTCACTTAAAGCCAAGTTTTGAAAAGCAAAGTTTCACAAGGACACAGGAAGGAGAACATCATACAAAGGGGCCTGTGGGATGAGGGGGGGACTAGGGGAGGGATAGCAGGGTGTAGGGGGATTGGACAGGGATAACATTAAGAGAAATACCTAATGTAGGTGACTGGGGGATGGATGTAGCAAACCATCATGGCATGTGTATACCTATGTAACAATCTTGCACGATTTGCACATGTACCCCAGAACTTAAAGTATAATAAAAAAATTACAGCTAGATAGGAGGAATAAATTATAGTCCTCTATAGTACTATAAGAACTATATGTGAATATAGTTAATAATAATTTATCAGTAATTCAAAAAGCTAGAAGAGAGGATTTTGAATATTCCCCATACAAATAATGATAAATGTTTGAGATGATGGATATCTTAACTACCCTGATTTGATCATTGCACATTGCATACATGTATTGAAATATTACTCTATATCCTATAACTATGTACAATTACATGTCAACTAAAATAAAAGGAAAAAACAAAAAGCAAAGTTCCAAGACTAATTACCTTTCCCTTTTGCTGCTCTGCTGCCAGAGATGTAGTCACTGAGAATAATCTTCAGAAGCTTGGCTTTATCTCTAGAGCAACAAACCCAATTTTAAGCATTTTTCAATATCTTTTTTTGGAGCCTTCTAAATAGCAATAAGATATGTCTGATCTAGTCCATTCTAGCAAGCATGAAGTGCATTTTTTACAATTCTGATCTAGATACAAGAAAATTAGGAACCTAGTTAAATAGGAGCGTAAAACAACAAAAACTCTGTGTAAAAACTGCATGGCTCACACCTGTAATCCCAGCACTTTGGGAGGCCAAGGCAGGCAGATCACTTGAGGTTGGGAGTTCAAGACCAGCCTGACCAACACGAAGAAACCCCGTCTCTACTAAAAATACTTTAAAAATTAGCAGGGCATGGTGGTGCATGCCTGTAATCCCAGCTACTCGGGAGGCTGAGGCAGGAGAATTGCTTGAACCCGGGAGGTGGAGGTTGCGGTGAGCCAAGATTGTGCTCCAGCCTGGGCAACAAGAACAAAACTCTGTCTCAAAAGCAAAAAAAAAAAAAAAAAAAAAAACCAAAAAACTGCATGGCATGCACAACCTTAGGGCCAGTGTCCCTTTCCCCAGGGTGAGTGGTCACAATAAAACAGAAAAGACTGACCAGAAAATTCCTGCTTCTTCTAGCTTGGACTCTTCAGCCCACTCAAGATTTCAATATACCACTGACCAATTTTACAATGTCCTATATTTCTGTTTACTTGTGTTGATCAGAAGATAAGCAGATTTGAACTATCTCCTTGAATGCTAAGAAACTAGAGCATTTCAATCCAAATGTCACACCAAATTACTGCTATCAAGCTCACTGCTACCATCCACCGGTTTTTAGTTTATTTTTATTAAAAATATTCTGTACTGTAATTAGAAGCTTGACATATTTTTCAGAAATGGATAGGAATTAATTCTAAATATTAACAAATACATCAGACATAAAATAGAGAGCCCCTACATAATTTCAGTAACAGTCACCTTGTTTTGAAATGATCTACTTTCTACAAAGAGAACAAGCCATTTTAAAACAATGTCCAGAAGAATGGTTACCTGTGTACAACTGTAGCCTCCACTGAGAAAGGGTAGAAGAGAGGAGGCTTTTTGGTTAATTGGTCAG
Organism: Cacajao melanocephalus; assembly: GCA_963573385.1. Lineage (NCBI taxonomy): Eukaryota > Metazoa > Chordata > Mammalia > Primates > Pitheciidae > Cacajao > Cacajao melanocephalus. The sequence continues at coordinate 3,895 of CAUYLG010001316.1, forward strand.
TACAGGTATTTATCAGTTTTTACCTAAACAGTGTACAACACATAAGAAGAAAACACATTTCTGCTCCAATTGACTAACAACAATCCAATTATTTGGAGTGAGGCCATTGAATAAAGTAGAGAAAAAGTTGTGTATTTGGCTTTGGAAAAACTGAGGAAAAGAGGTTTATATTATCAGTAGTCTATTATGAAGATAAGGAAAGAAACTATAAGAAGTGAACTAACTTGCATGGCTACTGCTTGAACACACCCTAAAGCAAATGCAATTGTTCTTACTAAACCATTTTTCCAAGGCTAGTGTACGCATGTGCCAATTTTGATCCACAGAATGTGAGATAAAGTATTCTGAGATTATTAATAATACATTACAATTACTAGAAAACTATTTATTAGTTTTAAATGTTCATTGAGTAAGCTTCCATTTACCTAAAACCCAACGAGTGAATTAAAAGTTTCCTTCCAGGAGGCTCTTAAATGATGTGTTTCAGTGATTTTTCCTTTAAGGACATTCTGTGTTTTTGAGATGCAAGTTGTAGCTGCCCTCAGTGACTGCTGTGATGATTGTAAACACAATATGAATCATTAAAGATAACACACACCTATTTTTTTAGTGGTAGCTTTTAAATGCATAGCTCTCAAATAGTTCTCACTACAAAGAGTCAGTTTTTCTGAATATAAAATTTGGTCTTTGACACTTTTCCTCTTTTTAACCTTCTGTGAATGTTTGCTCACTTGTTTCCCTCACCTGAGACCATTTTACTTTAAAATAAAATGGAAAACCTGTATTAAATGTCTAAACTTAATTTAATACATATATCATAAAATTCCAACTTTTTGCAAAATTTATTCCTAAGAAACCATCTCACAATGATCTTTCCCATTAGAGATCCTTTAGTGCGTAGTAAGATTTGTTCTGTTTTGCCATTTAGGAGCTTCACCTAAGGATATGTCATGTTTCTCTAACAAATGCCATGCTTCTAAAGCAAAGGGATCCTTTTTATTTCATTTACATCTGAATTGCCTATGATATGTTTGGCAACAGATTAGGTATGATGTAAATGTTATTTGAGAAGATAAAATCAAAGATGAAAGTCTTTGTGAGATGTGACATCTATACCTAAATTTTATATTTGTGGTTTTTTTTTTAATCTTGGTATTTTTAGTTAAGACTTTTACATAATTAAGTAGGCATATCAGTCATTCATTAAATATTTATTAAACATCTACTATAGGTCTAACACCATGCTAGGTGCTACAAATAATATAAAATTATAAATAATGGACCTTGCCTGTGTCCGCCTGGAGCCAGCGGTTCTCCAAGCACCCAGCATCCAGCGAGACGTGTCGTGCACCAGTGGAGGGGACACGGCAGAGTAATTGTGGCCAGGCTCAGGCTGGGGCTGCTGCTGCTGGCACTGCTCCTACCCACGTAGATTTATTCCAATCAAATGGCAATTGTAACTGTTTCAAGTAACTCCTCCCAGAGTACTTCGGCTGCCCCAAATTCAGCTAATGCCACCACCAAGGCGGTTGGTGGTGCCCTGCAGTCAACAGGCAGTCTGTTCCTGGTCTCACTCTCTCTTCTACATCTCTACTGTTAAGAGACTCAGGCTAAGAAACATCTGTACTTCCCCATCTTCTAAACCCAATCCAAATGGCATCTGGAAGTCCAATGTGGCAAGGAAAAACAGGTCTTCATTCAGTCTACTAATTTCACACCTTTTATTGACACAGAAAATGTCTAGAACCCCAAATTTGATTGGTTTGAAGAACATGTGAGAGGTCTGACTAGATGATGGATGCCAATATTAAATCTGCTGGAGTTTCATGTACAAGATGAAGGAGAGGAAACATCTAAAATAGTTAAGATATGATTTCCTTGAATATGGCTTAAGAAATATGGACACTTAATACTACCTTGAAAATAAGAATAGAAAAAAGGATGTGATTGCGGAATGGACATTCAGTTTTCATCTGATTTATTAATTCTATAAGGCCATAAAACAGATCATATAAAAAGCTTCCATGATTCTATTTATATGTACATTAGAAGGAACTTCCAGGTGTTACTGTAAAGCCTCAATGTATTGTTTTGATGGCACTAATTTAATGCCAAAATACGCTAGATGAAGTTTTACGTTGTTGAGCTATCACTGTTCTCTTGGAAACTGAACTCACTTTCCTCTTGAGGCTTTGGATTTGACATTGCATTTGACCTTTTACATAGTAATTGACACGTGCTGGGGCAATGATGCATTAGAATCTATTCCCAGGTCCAAGCATTCTGAGTAACTCTTGATTATTGATGTAGAATCAAATGGTAGGCATTTCCTATCACCTATTTCCATTCAACAAGAGCACTACATTCATTTAGCTAAACTGATTCCAAAGAGTAGAATTGCATTGACTGCGACTAATTTCAAAATGCTTTTTATTTCTGCATATGTTGAATACTTTTTACAATTTTTAAAAAATGATGTTTTGAAGGTAAAATTACAAATCTTGAAATTAAGAAGGCAAAAATGTAAAGGAGCCAAAACTGTAAGTCAAGTATTTGGGAAGCAAAGACTGGAAGCTAATTTGCATTAAATTCACAAAAACTTTTGTACTCTTTCCTTATATACTTTAAAAAAACAACAACAACTATGGATCAGAATAGCCACATTTGGAACACTTTTTGTTATTAGTCAATATTTTTAGATAGTTAGAACCTGGTCCTAAGCCTAAAAGTTGGCTCGATTCTGCAGTAAATCTTTTACAACTGCCTCGACACACAGAAACCTTTTTAAAAATAGACACTCCCCAAAGTCTTTTGTTCACATGGTCACACACTGATGCTTAGATGTTCCAGTAATCTAATGTGGCCACAGTAGTCTTGATGACCAAGGTCATTTTTTTCCATCTTTAGAAAACTACATGGGAACAAACAGATTGAACAGATCTGAAGCTACTGTGTGTGTGACTGAACACTCTTTTGCTTCATTCCAGAATGCTGTACATCTACTTTGGATTGTATGTTGTATTTGTAGATTTATGTTTTGATTCATAGTAACTTCTTATGTTGGAGAATTGATATGTGTTGAACACAAACTGTAAATAAAAAGAAAAAATGGCTGAAAAAATATATAAATAATGTATGGTTCCTGTCCTCAAGGTGCTTGTAATCTAGAAGTGTCTAATGGCAGATGTTGCTACTAAGATGTGAGCAGGTACTAGTTAGTGAAGTGATTAAACAAACATCTTAGCAGCCTCAGAAATGTATAATCAAAAATTTTAAATGGAGCAGTTCAGGACATTGAATACAAATTATTCAAATATAAAATTAACTTTTAAATACTCTGAAAAAAGTCAAGTCATTAAATAGTAAGCATTCTTAGAATAAAATTTACAGAGCAAAATAAAAATCTACTAAATCACATTCATTTTTGCCTTCTGTTTTTTTCTTTTATATTGAATCAGCACCAGTTCTATCACCTAAATCAAAAAAAGAGAAATAAACAAAAACAAATAAACCGTCTGTAATCTAATGCCTCATTTTCAGTGTCATTGAGATACTCTGAATTTAGATCCTCATTATTTTTCATATATTTAAAGTTTCTCAATTGGTGTGCTGATCTCCAATCTCAGCATTACCACCAGAGTTCCTAACAACACACATACATAGTCATGTTCTTCTCTTATTTTAAAGTCTTCAGGGCACTCTCTTGCCTACAGGACTAATATGGTTTAATCTGTGTCCCCGCCCAAATCTCATGTGGAATTGTAATCTGCATTCTTGGAGGTAGAACCTGATGGAAGGTGATTGGATCATGGGGGCAGATTTCTCACAAATGGCCTAGCACCAACCTCTTGGTACCACCATAGCTCAAAGACTAGCACTTGGTACAATGCAATGACTAGGAGAATGTGCTCTACAGTTAGAAGCCCTTTGCTTTAACCCTGGCTTGCGACCTGAGATCTGGGAAAATGTCTATTTGAGATCTCTACGCCTCTGTTTTCTTTTCGTAAAGTAAGGATGACAAGACCACTGTAGGGATTAAATTAATGCTCAGTGAAGTACATGGCACAAAGTAAGAGCTCAATCAATAGTATTATTATTAAATTTTTCAATAAGCATTTGTTGTCTGAATGACCTTCAAAGAATGATTCAGTATCATAACTAATTTCTGAGCTTAATTGACATCCATCTATCCATACCTCGTCTGTGTCCTACTATTTCCAATGATTGGTTCCTTCTCCTCCTTTGTCCTTCAGACCACCTTCAGCCTATCTTTCAGTCCTTCAGGCTTTTCCTTCAGCCTATCTTGCTATCTATTCTTCCTGCAACTTCTTAGATACTAAGCCTCTCACCTCCAAAAATGTCTCTTCTTTGAACTGACAGACTGATAACCACTCCAGCTTTGAAAAAAGGCATGCAGAAACACACACACACACACACTCCTACTTGACCACAGGGTGCAACCAATCTCTGAGAACCCTAGCCCCATTCTTGACCAGTTCTGAGGACTGCCATCAACAATGGCTTCAACTTGGAAAACACAATAAACTACATGTAACACAGAAAGAACAGAGAGTATTGTATTTTGAAGATGATAAAAATAACAAAGAGGTAGGAAAAAATACTGATGGGAGACTATATAAGGACATTTATTGTAAGTCCTCTCAACTGAAAATCAATGATTCTGTAAGTTCTTAGCTCACCTTGCTGACAACTTCCTTTCTCAGAACATAGAGCTAGTGACAAGGTAAAGAGTCCCTCTGTTGTAATTGTTAAAAAGAATTGAATTGTAATCCATAAACACTGGGTGAAGTATAACTACAGCCCATGATAGAGAAATGGAGGAAGGTTAGACAAAAGAACAAAAATACTCTGTGTTTTAAGGGGGTAGATATAAGTCCCAGAAAAAAACAAACAATTACATTGCTTGATCTTCAGTGGGGGTAACTTGGAGGCTATAAAAAAGAAGATAATAGAAGAGAATTGGCAGGATTTTCAAAGTGAACCCCTCATCCTAATGAAAAACACTTGGGAAGAAGATCACAAGGGATATTTGTTGGTTTCCTCTTCAGTATCGGTTCCATCCTTCTCATGTCAAAAATAAATATTGTAAAGGGTAATATTAGGTGTCAACTTCACTTTACTGAGGGATGCCTAGATGGCTGATGAAGCATTGTTTCTGTGTGTGTCTGTGAGTGTGTTTCCAGAAGAGACTGACGTTGGGTCAGTGAACTGGGAGATGAAGACTCACCCTCACTGTGGGTGGGCACCACCCAACTAGCTGCCAGTACAGCTAGAACAAAGCAGACGAAAGAACGTGGATAAGTAGCTTGCTTGCTGAGTTTGGCTTGCTCTCTCACTTCTCGTACCATACTAGACACTTAGCTGACCTTTGACATCTGATTCCAGGTTCTTCAGCCTTGGACTCTGAGACTTGCACCAGCAGCATCCCAGGGGTTCTGGGGCCTTCAGCCTCAGACCGAGGGCCACACTGTTGGCTTCCCTGGTTTTGACGCTTTCAGAGTTGGACTGAACCATGCTACTGGCTTCTCTGTTTCCCCAGCTTGCAGACAGCCTAACATGGGACTTCGCTTTGTAATCATGTGAACCAATTCTCCCTAATAAACTCATATATGTTTTATATACATATATAAAAACAATTTTTAAAGTCTTATTTCTTCTACTTGAGCTAATGCTCACTTGTAAACCAATCTGTGTGACTAGGGAACTATGAAGGGCTCACCATGGAATTTGGGAATCTTAATTCATTGGTCTATGAATGAAGGAAGAGATGAATTCCACAATTGAAAACAAAGGTATATTGGTCAGAGTTCTCCACAGAGAACTCAGTGTGTGTGTATGTGTGTGTGTGTATATATATATATATATATATATATATATATATATACACACACACACATACACACACACAAACATACATATATATATCTTTGTATACATATACATACATACATATATATACCTTTGTTTTCAATTGTGGAATTCATCTCTTCTTTCATTCATGGACCAGTGAATTAAGATTTCCAAATTCCATGATGAGCCCTTCATAGTTCTCTGGTCACACAGATTGGTTTACACATGAGCATTAGCTCAAGTAAAAAAAATAAGACTTTAAACATTGTTTTCTAAGATTTTTGCCTAAGAAACTCTTCTTTATTCTTCTGCAAAGTAATCAGAAGAGATTTTTTCTTTCCGCTGTATAAATAACTTCCCTATAAATAGGGAAGAATGTAGAGGCAGGAAACCATATTCCAACTATGAGGGGAAAGCTTTCTTGAGACTTAGAAATGACATTAAATAAATAGAGCCAAGATTTAGAGAGAAAAAAATAAGTCCTAGTTTAAAGCTGTATCTGAAGCTTTACCTCAATACATGTTACTTACATAAGCTAATGAGTTTGCCTTATTGTTTAAATAAGTCTGAGTTGGGTTGTCTGTTTCTTAGAACATAAGGAATCCTTGTGGATACAGGCTATAAGAGCTGCAGAGGAAAGAGACCAGATTTTTGGTGACATTAGATTTTTAAAAGATGGGGGAGAGGACACATAGACAGGGACACAGACAAAAATAGATATTTGTAGTAAAAATATATCAAAATTTTTAATGCTTAGAGAGAAGCCTAAAAATGATAATGTTAACAAAGTACCCTTAAATTATATTTAGAACAAAAAGAGAAAATAGGCCGCAGTTTACTATTAATAAATGGCAAATAAATGGCAAAAAAAAAAATGATTCTGACAAAACCTTCAAAGCAGCTATAATAAATACATTCAAACAACTTCAAGAATCTGTGTTCAAAGAATTAAAGTAAAACATAACAACGACTCAACAAATAGAGACTCTCGAAAAAAAAAGTAGAAACTATAAAAAAGAACCAAATAAAAATTCTAGAGTTGAAAAGTACAATAACTGAAATGAAAAATTCATTAAGCTCAGCAGCATATTTGAAATGGCAGAAGAAAGAATCAGTAAACTAAAAGATAGATCAATAGAAACTATCCAGTCCAAGGAACTTCTCTGACCTGTTCAAAAGCCTAAAGAAAAATGAACAGAGTCTCAGAGATCTGTGAAACAACATCAAGCTTATTAATATATGTGTAATGGGAATTTTAAAAAGACAATAAAAAAGGACAGGATAGTATATGAAGAAATAATGGCTGAAAATTTCCCAAATTTGAAAAAAAAATCACTAATTTGCATATTTAAGAAACTCAACAAGTTTCGAATAGACAAAATACAAAGAGATCCACACCTAGAGACATTATATTCAAATTTTTGAAAATCATCAAAAGACAAAGAAAAGATCTTTCAAGCCATTCAGTGAAAGAAAAACACCTTATCATGTACACAGGCTCAACAACTTAATTAATAACATACATCATTAGAAATAATGTAGGTCAGGAGCCATTAAAATGACATATTCAAATTCCTGAAAGAAAAAAAAAATCAACAAAGATCTTTATAGCCAATAAAGCTATCCTTCAAAATTATAACAAAATAAAGATATCCCAAGGTAAAATAACTGATATAAGTTATTGCTAACAGATCTGTCCTATATGAAATACTAAAGAAAAGAAAATCTTTCAGGCTGAAAAGAAATATCAACTAACAATAAATGAAATAACACACAGAAAAGAAAATATTAATTATCAAAATAGAAATCAATAAAATAGGAAAGAGAAGAAATAATCAATAAAACCAAAAGTTTGTTCTTTGAAAAAAATCAACCAAACTGATAAACCCTTAGCTAGAGCAGAAAAATAAGACAGAAGACACAAATTACTAAAATTGGAATAAAAAATGAGAGATCATTATAGACATGACAGAAATAAAAAGGATTATAAGAGAACAATGTTATTCCAACAAATTAGACAAACTACATAAAATAGACAATTTTCTAGAAGAACACAAATTACCAAAACTGTCTTCAGAAGAAATAGAATATCTGAATCCACATATATCAAAGAAATAACATGAAAAAGGAATTTCAAAATCTTCAACACTCCACCACACACACAATAAACTTCAGGTAACACTCATTAAATTCTAAAAATATTGAAGGAAGAAATAATATCAATCCTTTCAGAAAATAAAGAACTTCTCAACTTGTTTTATGAAGCCAGTATTGCCCTGATTCCAAAGCCAAAGACATCACAAAAAAGTCAACTACAGACCAATAGCCCACGTGAATACAGAAGCAAAAATTCTTCAGAAAATATTAGCACATCAAATCCAGCAACACATTTAAAAAAAGGTATGCACTAAAGGAGTTACCAAGAAAAGATTGGCTTAAGAGCCAAAGATCGATTAATGTTATGTGCCGTCTTAATAAAGAACAAAAACGATGATTATTTAAACTGACACAAAAAATTATTAGACAAAACTCAACGCCCATAATAATTAAAAATGAAAAAGAAATACTTTAAACAAAATAGGAATAGGATGTTTCCACAACCCTACAAAAGTTATCTATGAAAAACCTACAGCTAAATCATACTTTATGGTGAAAAGACTGAATGCTTTGCCCTCTAAGATCAGGAATATGGCAAGAATGTTTACTCTCACCACTTTTATTTAAAGTTGTACTGAAGGTTCTAGCCAGTACAGTTAAGCAAGAAAAATAAATTAAAGGTCTCATTGGAATGGAAGAAGTAAAATTACCTTACCCATACAATTTTGTTTATTCTATACAAAACACAATTTTATATAGAAAATCCTAAGAAACTTATTTTTTAAATCTGCTTGAACTAATTGGCAAGTTTTGCAAGGTTACAGGATACAAGTTTTCATACAAGATATACAAAAAACAATTGTGTCTTATACAGCAATTCTAAAAATATGAAAATTCTAATAACATCAAAAAGAATAAAGTGCTTAGAAATATATTTAATAAAAGAAGTGGAACTTCTGAAAACTAAAAAATCTGGCTAAAAAATTTTTAATAGATCTAAATAAATGAAGAGATACGTCATTTTCATAGATTGGAAAACTTGATATTGCTAAGATGGCAACGCTCCCCAAATTAATCTATAAATAATGTATCCCCTATCAAAATCCCAATAAGAACTCTTGTAGAAATTACTATCTTAATTTAGGTACGAATATAAAGAACCAAGATTAGACACAACGACTTTGAACAAATGGAACAAAGTTGGGGAACTGAAACTACCTGATTTCAAAACTTGTAAAGTTATGGTAATCAAGGCAATATGGAATTGGCAAAATGATGCCAATACCTCATTGACAAATGAATCAGTAGAAAAGAATAGTCTTGATATAAACCTTCACATTTATGGTAAATAAGACAATTCAATAAGGAAAGATAGTCTTGTCAACAAACGGTGCTAAAAAATTGGCTATCCATATGTAAAAAAGGAACTTTTATCTTTTGGAAGAAAAGGAGGAGGAAGAGAAAGAACTTATACCTTTACCTAGCACCATACACAAAAATTAATTTAAGATGAATTTCAGTTCTAAATGTAATAATTAAAACTAAAACTTTATAAAGAAAATATAGCGGCAAATTTTTGTGACCTTAAGGTAGATAAAGCTTTCATAAATATAACACAAAAAGCAAAACCCATTTTTAAAAATTGATAAATTTGACCTCATCAAAATTGAAAACTTTTGTTCTCCAAAAAACACCATTAATGAAATGAAAAGCCAAGCCACAAATAGACAGGTAATATTTGCAAATGCTATAGCTGATAAAGGACTTTCACTTGGAATATATAAAGAACTTTAGCAACTAAATAAGAAGAAGACAGACAACCCAATTTTAAAAGAGAAAAACAAATTGAACAGACATTTTATTAAAGATATATAAATGGCTGATAAGCACATGAAAAAAAAATGTTTAACATCGTTAGTTACTACGCTAATACAAATTGAAACCACAATGAATACCATTAAACATCCATTAAAAATGACTGTAATCAAAAAGTGTGACGATGCCAAATGTTAGCAACGATGTGACAAAACTGCACCCCATACATTGCTGCTGGGAATGTAAAATGATACAACCACTTTGGAAAACAGTTTGGCATTTGTTGTTTTTTTTAAATTAAATATAAATCTACCATAGGACCCAGTAATTCCATTCCTCAGCATCTACAAAAGAGAAATCAAAATGTCTGTGCACACAAAGCCTTCTACATGAATGTCCTCAATAGCAAAAATAAATGTACTACTGTCCTGTTAAACTTAAGAACACAGATGGACTTCAAAATCAATATGTTGAGAGAAAAATCAATAAACATTATCAACAAAATGAAGGAGAAAAAAACATGATCATCTTAGATGCATAAAACGCGTTTGTTAAAATTCAAACCTCCTGGTGATAAAAACTCTCAACAAAGTAGGCATAGAAACATAATAAAGACCATATGTGACAAACCCATAGTTAACATCGTACTGTATGGGGAAAAGTGGAAAGCCTTTTCTCTAAGAACTGAAACTAGGCAAGAATGTTCACTTTCACCACTCCTATTCATCATAGTACTGGAAGTCCTAGCCAGAGCAATGAAGCAACAGAAAGAAATAAAAATCATCCAAATTGGAAAAAAGAAAGTCAAATTGTTCATCTTTGCAGATGACATAATTTTATTACACTTGGAAAATCTTAAAGAATCCACCAAAAACTCTTTGATCTAATCAATAAATTCAGTAAAGTTGCAGGATATAAAATCAGCATATTCAACACACAAAAATCAGTAGGATTCTATACACCAATAACAAACTAGCTGAAAAAGATGTCAGGAAGGCAGTCTCTTTTAAAATAACTACCATACAATGCCTAGGAATAAATTTAACCAAAGAGGTAAAAGACCTCTACAAGAAAACCTACAAAACACTGATTAAAAAATAATACTAAATAAATAGGACACAAACAAAAGACAGTCCATGCTCATAGGTTGGAAAAATCATTATTGTTAAAATGACCATACTACACAAAGCAATCTATAGATTAAATGCAATCCCTATCAAAATGCCAATGACATTTTTAACAGAAATAGGAAAAACAATCCTAAAATTTATATGGATCTAAAAAGAGCCCAGATAGCCAAAGCAATTCTGAGCAAAAATAACAAAACTGGAGGCATCACACTACCTGACTTCAAAATATATTACAAGGCTATAGTAACCAAAACAATATGATATTGGTATAAAAACAGACACTTAACCCAACGGAACAAAACAGAGGACCATAAATAAACACATGGATTTATGGCCAACTAATTTGCAACAAAAGCACCAAAAACATATATTGGGGACAGGACACAGTCTTCAATAAAGGGTGATTAGAAAACTGAATATCCATACGCAAAAGAATGAAACTAGAGCCCTATTTCTCACCACATGCAAAAATCAACTCAAAATGGATTAAAGACTTAAATGTAGAAACCAAAACTATAAAACTACTAGGAGAAAACAGAAAAACTCTTCCGCATGCTGGTCTAGGCATTTCATGGCTAAGACCCCAAAAGCACAGGGAATGAAAACAAAATAGACAAATGGGACTATATTAAACTAAAGGAAACAATCAACAGGGTGAAGAGACAACTTGATAAATGGGAGAAAATATCTGCAACATATTCATCTGAAAAGGAACTAATTTCTAGAATATACAAGGAACTCGCAACTAAACAGCAGAAAAAAAGCAAACAATTCTATTAAAAAGTGGGTAAAATATCTCAATAATCATTTCTTACAAGAAGACATACAAATGGTCAACAGGTATATGAAAAATGCTCAACATCACTAATCATCAGGGAAATGCAAATTTAAAATACAATGAGATATCATCTTATCCCAGTTAGAATGTCTATTAACAAAAAGACAAAACAAAAATAGATGCTGGTGAAGATGTAGAGAAAAGGAAACTCTCATACACTGTTAGTGGGAATGTAAATTAATACAGCCATTTCGGAAAACAGTATGTAGATTTCTCAAAAAACTAGAAATAGAACTACCATACAATTCAGCAATCTGACTACTTAGTATTTATCCAGAGGAAAATAAATTGGTACATCAAAAAGATGCACACACCCCTATATTTATGGCAGCATTATTCAGAATAGCAAATATATGGAATCAACCTAAGTGTTCATACAAAAAAGATTAAAATACCCAGGAATATAGCTAACCAGGAAGGTAAAAGTTCTCTACAATGAGAATTACAAAGCATGACTCAAGGAAATCAGAGATGACACAAACAAATGGAAGTACATTCCATGCTCATCGATAGGAAGAATCAATATCATTAAAATGGACATACTGCTCAAAGGAATTTGCAGATTCAATGCTATTCCTATCAAATTACCAATGATGTTCTCCACAGAACTACAAAGAACCATTTTTCAATTCATATGGAACCAAAAAAAGAGCCCAAATAGCCAAGGCAATCCTAAGCAAAAAGAACAAAGCTGGAGGCATCACACTACCCGACTTCAAACTATACTACATGCTACAGTAACGAAAATAGCATGGTACTGGTACAAAAACAGACACATAGACCAATGGAACAGAATAGACAGCCCAGAAAGAACGCTGCATATCTATGATCATCTGATCTTTGACAAACCTGACAAAAACAAGAAATGAAGAAAGGACTTCCTATTCAATAAATGATGCTAGGATAACTGGCTAGCCAACTGCAGAAGATTGAAACTGGACCCCTTTCTTACACCATATATGAAAATCAACTCAGGATGAATTAGACTTAAATGCGAAACTCAAAACTATAAAAACTCTGGAAGATAACCTAGACTATATCATTCTGGACATAGAAATGGGCAAAGATTTCGTGACAATGCCAAAAGCAATGGCAACAAAGGCAAAAATTGACAAATGGGATCTAATTTAAAAAAAATCAACAGAGTAAACAGACAACCTACAGAATAGGAGAAAATATTTGCAAACTATGCATCTGACAAAGGTCTAATATCCAGCATCTGTAAGGAATTTAAAAATTTTACAAGAAAAAACAAACAACCCCATTAAAACATGGACAAAATACAAAAAATTAGCTCTACTAAAATACAAAAAAGAAACAGACACTTTTCAAAAGAAGACATGCATGTGGGCAACAAGCATATGAAAAAAGTTCAATATCACTGATCATTAGAGAAATGCAAATCAAATGAGATATCACTTCACACCAGTCAGAATGGCCATTATTAAAAAGCCAAAAAATAACAGATGCTGGTGAGGTTGCAGAGAAAAGGAAACGTTTATACACTGTTGGTGGGAATGCAAATTAGTTGAATCATTGTGGAAAGCAGTGTGGTAATTCCTCAAAGAGCTAAAAACAGAACTACCATTTGACCCAGCAATCTCATTACCGGGTATATACCCAGAGGAATATAAGTCATTCTACTATAAATACACACACACAAATGTTTACTGCAGTGAGATTCACAACAACAAAGACATGAAATCAACCTAAATGCCTATCAATGACAGAGTAGATAAAAAATATGTGGTATATGTACACTATGGAATACTATGAAGCCATAAAAAAGAATAAGATCATGTCTTTTGTGAGAAGATAAATGGAGCTGGAGGCCATTATCCTTTGCAAATTAATGCAGGAATGGAAAACCAAATGCGGCATATGCTCACTTGTAAATGGGAGCTAAATGATGAGAACTCATGGACACAACGAAGGAAACAAGAGACATTGGGGCCTACTCGAAGGTGGAGGGTAAAAGGAGGAAGGAAGGGAAAGGAGCAGAAAAGTACCTATTGAGTACTAAGCTCAGTGCCTGGGTGATGAAATAATCTGTAAAACAAACCCTCACGACACAAGTTTACCTAAATAACAAACTTACACATGTACCCCTGAACCTAAAATAAAAGTTAAAAAAGAAAAAGAAAATTTGGAATATATACACAATGGAACACTATTTGGCCATTAAATGAATGAAATTCTGTCATTCGCAGCAACATAGACGGAACTTGAGGCCATTATGTTAAGTGAAATAAGCTAGACATAAAAAAAAAAAAAAAAAAAAAAGCTGACCTCATGGAGGAAGAGAGTAGAATATTAGTTACCAAAGGCTGGGAATGGTATAGGTGTGGGGAGCTAGGGGCAGGGCAGTGGAGAGATAACGAGAGTTTGGTTAATGGGTATAAACATATGGTTAGATAGAAGAAATGAGTTCTAATGTTTGATAATACAGTAGTGTGACTATAGTTAACCGCAATGCATTTTGTTTTTCAAAATAGCTAAAAGAGAGAACTTGAAATATTCTCAATACATATAAATGATAAATGCTCAAGGTGATAGATACTCTCAATACCAACGTGATCATTACACATTATATGCAGGTAACAAAATAGCAAATGTGCCCCATAAATATGTACAAATATTTTGTGTCCATTTAAATTTAACAAATAAAAAAATACTATGCTGAGTGAAAAAGAAGAACAGATACAAACAACTATATGAGTGGAACAGCCAGAGGCAGGAAAAAAATTTAACTCAACAAGGCAGCTGTCAGAGTCACTGAGACCTCAGTCCATGCCCTCCGAAATCAGCACAGACTCCCAGAAAAGGAAGTTCCTGGAGAAAACATTGTCAGGGCAATGGTGAAGAGCTCGAATTAAGACTGAGAAAATGCAGGAAACTACAAGTATTCATTTATTTGTGATTATGATGGTAAAGATGATGGCAATTAATTTGCCATTTTACGAGTGCTGATTCTGACAAGCAGGAATTTATCAAAGCCCTTTACCAACATCACATTTAACTCTCACAACAACCATAAACGGTAGGTCTTATGTGGCTTCCTCGATAAAATGGAAATCATAAACTCAAAGAGGTGAAATGACTTTCCCAGAGTCACGAAACAAGCAAATGGCAGAACCAGGATTCAAATCCAGGTCTGTTTGACTCTCAAGCCCTTGCTTTTACCCATTATACATATTGTCTGTCCCATGTCACAAACCTTTACAGAGTACCTACTGCCTAAAATTCAGTAAATGTAGTTACACAGTTACAGTCAGGACCCCGTTCTTATTTTACAGAGCATGGGATAGGTACACAAACTGCTATTTGGAAATATTCTGAAGACTCCCCACATTTAGTTTATAGTGCCCCAGAGCCCGGTTTCCCTTCTTATTCAAGCCCAGTAGGAACCTTCACTTCAGGATTTAATCCCTCTTCTCCCTAAAAAGATAAGAAATGTCCAGAAGTCTACCCAGTTCCAGCACTCAAAGAGGAAAATTTGTCACAGAGACAGTATCTAGGGAGTGGAGAGATGAATTTAAGTGTTGTTAACTACTTCTTAAACAATGTTAAGCTGGAGGAAAGTAGGATTTGAGCTGGCAGATCTAACAATGTTTCAGAGGGAGGAAGGCATGGGCATATTAAAGCTCACAGCATTAAACTCACAACCTTGTCTATATAAGTAGAATATGCAACAAATCCAACAGGCTCTGATTACCAGGAGATGGTAGTGCGTGAGTCTCATGTGCATTCTGATTGAAAATTCAGCTGCATAACCTTCCATGAACTGTTTATCTTATGTACTTATTTAACTAACATTCAAACTGACAAGACTCCTATTTCTGGGCCTTCTTTTTATACTTTCATGTACGAACGATCAGATGAAGCTCAGATACCACAAACTTTGCATGTTTTTGATTTTGCACATAAACTGAAGGTTAGAATTCTAGTCTGTGTCCTCAGTCATTCCATTTTTTTTAGATCTTTGAACATGACTTCAAACCCTGCCAAAACACAACCCAAATACAGGCTTGCTTCTATGTCTGTACAAATACGTAAAAGAAATGGGTATGTCAACTTTCAATGGATACCAGCCTAATTGAAGCTTTAACTACTGTCAGGGAACAAAGGCAGCCAGAGCTAACTAAGTCTGCTTTGTTCAAGGGTAAGAAGACGTTCAGAAAGATGAGGAATGAGTAAGTGCAGGTAGCACAATGGAAACAAACCCAAAACTTCACTGGCCACTGTAATACACACCAGCTTCTCCCTATTCTGATCTCCTACGGCACTTATAACTGTACCCAACTGCAGCAAAATATTTAATTATACACACTGTATGAAAAGTATTGGTTTTTATTGCATATGTCCTACAAATAAAAAATATTATAGTTGGATGGTTATTTCATCATTTTAATAGGCACTATCTCATTTTATCTCTAAAAGGGCCTATTGAAGTAGATATAGCATATAGAACTCTTGATTTCACAGATGAAGAAGTCAAGGCTGGAGATTTTATCCATGCATCAGTATTGATTAAGTAGAGAGCCGAGAATCTATGCCCATCTTGGGCTTCAGGTCTGTTGCTGTTTCCCTGTTATCACACCACTTTAACTTGAGAGCAGTGAGACGTCGGCATGTTCTTATAACACAGAGCTGCAGAGATGCTCAATGAATATTTTTTCACATGACTCCCACCTCTACTCCTCCACAGGTAAAGCAATCTGTGGCAGAGGAAGCACTCACTTTTAATTTGTCTATACAAGTCTATTAGACCTCCAGAGTAGTGTGAGTTGGGAGAAAACATAATCTTTCAGCTTTCAGGCACTGTAGTGACTCCAGAATTCTTTAAATGTTCAGGGAATATACGGTCTTAACTGTCTGCATCTCAGGGTCAAGCTATGTCCTCCCCTGCTGCTGCTTGCACAGGTTGCTGGACTACTAAATGCTGACAATTCATCCAGGGTAGGAAATTCGAAGTCCAATAGAGGCACTAGTATTTTCATATAATTGATATAGTTAGCTCCTTTTCCCCCCTTTTTCCGCAATCCTTCTTGGACCCAGCTATGTTGTCTCTACATTCCAATCTTTCTCTCCTGAATGGTTTTCTTCCTGCTGGGTCACTCTGGAAACATTGTAATAGGTGTTATAACAGCTTTTTTCCATTATATTTCACCAAAACAAAAAAGACATATAGTCACTGAGAACAACACACAATCAATTTGACTGGAATCATGTTGGCTGGCCACTGGTTTTACTCCTCCACCCTTACTCCATCGGAAAAGCCAGAATTATTGAATTTTATGCAAATAAGATCAAAAGTGGTAGATTATTAGGAACAACTCTGTTAGGTTCTGAGAATCCATGTTACAAAGCCAACATCACAGCTGTGCAACATCAAAAAGAGAAAACAGAGTATGCCTGTAATCGCAGCCAGCCGGGAGGCTGAGGCAGGAGAATGGCTTGAACCCAGGAGGCGGAGGTTGCGGTGAGCTGAAATCACGCCATTGCACTCCAGCCTGGGCAACAAGAGCTAAAACTCTGTCTCAAAAAAACAAACAAACAAACAAAAAGAATGTATAATGTAAATTCTGAAAGCTTAAGTAAACCTTAAATTGTCTACTTCAAAACAAAAAAAAAGAGAGAGAGAGAAAACACAACCTGAGGGCCGTGATCTCCAAGGTCTCCCTTTTGCTGCCTAGTTCCATATCCTAGTTGCCTAATGCCACAGCTTATAAGATGGATGGTACCTTACATTTCTTGTCTCTTTCCCGCACCCATAGCTTCCGAACAAAACCTGTCTTCGTTTTGCCCTCTGCTTCTTAATCTGAAAATTGCTAAGGCATTTTTATGTACAGGGTATGAGCAGGTTAATTTATTTCCCATTTTAGGTAACACATGTGCATTTTAATAAGAATTTTCTAAAATCTATGCCTTATCTCAAAGGCATGGATTTAAAGGTGAGAATTTCAAACAATAGGGCAGGGATCCTCTGATTACATCATGCTTTCAAGACAACTGCCTCTTCCACCTTCACTGGACATAGCTCCAAATGATTCAAACGCTAATAAGCACCGGGTAACACTTGCTCACCATACTTTTCACTAAAGCAAGTACACTACGGGTCAGATCACTTTTTCTCTCAGTGTTTTTGTGCAGCAAGTCTGTGAAGCAAGGCCTGGTGTTGCAGAACATCTCCTGAAGGTTTCATTGCAGCTTTACCAAGTTCTCACACCAGTCAGGGAATTTGGAAGCAGTTGTGCTAGATATTTGCTCCCCTCCATTCCTCAAAGACGTTCAGTGTTTGAGACCTCAGATCACTTTTCTTCTCAGTATTTTTCCTTTAAATTCAAGGTACACAGATTTAATGTAAATCATTGAGCAGTATTTGGACACCTTTTTTGTGTTGGCCTGTGTTCCATGCTAAGAGCACAAAAACAAGGGATAGCCCCTGCCCTCAGAGATCAATGTTTTGAACTAATCACTCATTCAGTTTGCTTAATAAGCCTGTTTTTTTTTTAAGTTAGCATATTGTTTGAGTTCTTTATTAAATTTCACTTTGTTTTGCTCTGGTGGGTTTTTTTTGTTTTTGTTTTTGAGACAAAGTTTTGCTCTTGTTGCTGAGGCTGGAGTGCAGTGGCACAATCTCAGCTCACTGAAACCGCCGCCTCCCAAGTTCAAGCAATTCTCCTGTCTCAGCCTTCCAAGTAGCTGGGATTAAAGGTGCCCACCATCATGCCCAGCTAATTTTTGTACTTTTGGTAGAGACGGAGTTTCACCCTGTTGGCCAGGCTGGTCTCGAACTCCTGATCTCAGGTGATCCGCCAGCCTTGGCCTCCCAAAGTGCTGGGATTACAGGCATGAGTCACCACGCCTGGCCTCTTTATTAAAAATTTTTAAAACATCCTCCATTGCCACCATCAATTTACTTTAGAATCCCTTAATACAATGAAGTTCATAAACTTACCCGCATTTTGAGTGATAAACTTAACCCCAAAGGATTGTGTGAGGCAAAGCTTAATCCCAAAAGACAATGTGTGGCAGAGGCACAGCTGACAATGTGCACAGGTTTATAATATCGCCTCCCTAAGCAGTCCCAAAAAGCCAGATTTCCATATTGGCTTTTAGGTTTCTACCCAAAGCAGGTAAGTAAAAATTGCTTATCATCTACTATAGGGTATTGTTTTGATCCTGCTGCCTTTCGCTTCTTTTTAATAGTATCCAAAATTCCTGTGGTGCAGTCCTGATTGCCTCTAGGCCAAGAACAGTAGTCCCATAGTATCCTGTAGACCCTTCATATTCCAGATACCCACATCAGTAATGACTATGAAGGGTTTTCAGGAACGTCTGTGCTCTCCAATGGTCCTCTTTTTATAGCATTATTTCTTTTCTCTCTTCCTTTATCCATTGCTTAACTCTACTTTTCATTCTCACAAATGAACATCATCCTACCTTCCTATTTGGACTTCAGGACTACTTTCTACTTCCCCTGCAGTGAGTCTGTGAAACAAGGCCTGGAGCTGCAGAACATCTTCTGGGGGTTCTATCACAGCTTCATGGAGTTCTCAGACCCGCCAGGGAATTCAGAAGCAGTTGTGCCAAATATTTGTTCCCCTCCCTTCCTCAAAAATGTTCACTGTTTGAGAACTCAATGACCATTATTTAGCATTGATACTAGTATATAGTATTGGCAGCTTAAAACTTTTTCAGAAAATAAAATATAATCTGACAAAAGACAATGTCCTAGACACAAGAGAACAGAAATACAAAGAGAAACATTTTTATATTAGTGGGATAACAAAGGGTGAGATGAAGCCGACTTTGTTAGAGCAGAGCAGTGGCACTCAAAGAAAAGTGTTTACTGGGTTCCAAGTGAACAGCCACCGCAGGCCACTGAGTGGCATGAGCTGTTCACATTAGTCATTCCCAGCCTGTCATTCTGTTTCAGCTTGGTCATGCGCAGTAACCCAAAGGAGTAAATAAATAGGAGAATAACAAACCATCTCAACAAACCATTCCAAAATAATTCTAGAAGACAGCACGCCATTAACATGCCGTCTATACCTGCAATATTCCAGCAACTTCCCATTCACAAATAAAAAGAATATGATAGTATTGTCAATTGTTCATACAGCCCATGCCATACTATGTTTCAAGCAAAAGAGGAACCAGACAAAATTATCAAACTTTTCAAGCTACAATCATGTCATTAGTTTAACATTCTCAAAATGTCCAGAAAGAATTATTAAATGACTCAGTTTATTATCAATACACCTTTATTAAATGTCTAGCTACACTAAGCACTGGGCTTATAGTTATCACAAGTAAATTGCATGGGCCAGTGACCGTCTTCCAAGAACCTGGAGTCTCCAGTCAACACAGTATACAGACAAAAAGCTCTAAAATGGAAACCTTGATCCACTACAAAAATATCTAGTTAGGCGAAGTAAATAAATTCTAAAAGTATTTTAGATCCAGAACTAGGAAAAGTAGATTATTAGAATAAAGGTTAGAGATAATAACCTTGGAATAATTTTCTTGGAGAATAGGAAAGCGGAAAAAGCAACAGAACTAGTTTCTTTTTGCTTTCTATGGAGATTGGGTGGGGATGGGAAAGAGAGGGATGTGAGCACTTTCCTAATCCAAGGTCAAAGGTTTCACTGAGGAGTGGGATTTTAAAAGATTCTAAAATACTGTGGGCAAGGCATTTGGCTAGGCTGGGAAGAAAAAGATATTCCAGGTGTATTCATTCAAAATTCAAGTACTTACTCATTCAAAACCAGTGGATACACTGAGAGATACAGAGGCAAACCAGAAATGATTTGGGGGTACACAGATACAGATACAATATCCAGAATCCCTGCCAGCACACTATTAAATCAACCCCTTTAACCTATATTCATTCACTGAACAAATATTATTTGAGTTTTCACTCTGTGCTAGGCATTTGCTAAGTATTATGGAAGATAAAAAAATGAACAAGAACCTGCTTTCAGGAGCTTACTAGGAGCAGTAATAATGACAATAGTTATTACAATAATATACAGTAGATAGAGGTAAATGCCTTAAGGAGATAAAATGAAGTCTCATGGAAGGTCAAAGAGTTCTCATACTCAAATCGTATCTACTCTAGGAGTTATGGCTTTCTCCTTTGAATTTATTATGCACTTTGTTCATTTGGCACTTAGATCTATTACTGTCTCACATTAGCAGGTAGAGGAGTTCATTTTATGTCTTATCTTTCCAAACAGATTATCATACTTCTCAGTAGTTCACCACCTCCACCAAAACACTCAGCACAGTGCAGTGTACAGCATAGTCTAATATGTACACTGCACTGTCTTCAACTTGTTGGAAGGGACAGAATTTCTTAAACTTATTGCAGTCTCTGTTACAAGTGGTTGGGTTGTTTTTTTTTTTTCTTACCTCCTGCTAGAGCGTGACTTCCTTAAGGTGAGGAACTGTGTGTTATTGGTAATCCCCCACAACGCACGGTCTGGAACATAGTGTTCAATAAATGTTTGCTGAATGAATAAATGCTTAATGGGAAACTTTTGGAAAGTGTCATAATAATACCTTACATAGGTATCAGGATTTACAGTTCTCAAATTGCTCTAAAATATTTAATTGCCTTGAATCCTCTCAATAAAATGATAGAGTTACCTCTGAGATGGCATTGCACAGATGAAAGAAAATGATCACAGAAGGTCAACCATCAAGCCACTAAGAGGCAGAGCTGGGACTTGCCAGGTATATCGGGCTCCACATCAAATGCTTCTTTCTCCCCCACAGGAATCACTGAATGTCATAGTGGAACTTATTGGCCTTTGTCTCAAAGTCATAGCTTAGTGTCATGAGACAATAACTAGCAGGTGACAAGTAAAGTTCCTTTCTTCTTCAATGTCATACTGAGGAAATATGGTGACCTCAGACCACAAATCCAGGTCAGTTTACCTTGGCTGTACCAAATGGCTGATCTTAGTTTGGATTACAAACTGAAGTGGAATGAGCTACCTCTCTGGAAGAAAATAAGATGTATTCAAGTCATTCATATTAGGAAAGAAAATCTTAGGTAAGTCTGATGTAAACACCAAGTTTCTGCGTGATCTGGGCAGTACAGCAAGTAGGCAGTCTAGATCGGGAATGAAACCTGTGTCAAAATTGGCCGTAGTAGAACTTGGGAAAGGTCAACAAATTGTCTGACACCGGCTTTTAAGATATCCATAGTAATAGGCTCTCCAGGCCTTTAAAAACCACTGGAGAATCCCCAGATTCATCTGGTATAACAAATAAACTCTGGCATTTTCACACAAATTCAAAACTCAGCCATTCTAACCCTTCTTCAGCCATCAATAGACATGCGCTGCTTTTTAATGCGTTCCTTGTACTCCCCTTGTCTCCTGTCAGCAGCCAGAAGTTGGATTTTTTTTTTTTTTTATCAAGAGTAAGATTCAAAGAGTCTGCCCTGCAGCAATCCCATACTGCACTTCTTTGTGAGAATCCTAATGACGAATTCTAAATACATAAGAGACCATCTCCAGCTGTAATAGTGAAGAGCTTCCGGGGGCCTGTTGAGTTCCCTGACCCCAGACCTATTTTTATATTTTGATCTTGGGGACCGTGCCTCATGACTTTCAGAACCCTCAAGTTATCCCCGGGGTTACAGAGCACTAGCTTAACCAGTCATAGCAAGATTTAAAACAGGGCAGCCAGGATCAAAGTGGCCAACAAACCAGTGCATTAGCCACCAGACCAGCCCCCGAGAGAACTGCAATAAGCTGCATTGTACAAGTGGTTAAATTCTTCTCATGAAAAACCTCAACACCCATGGCTGGTAGTTGCATATATCTGAATAACCATTTTAACAGCTACTAGCACTTTGATATAAAATGTAAGAACAGCAGTTTAATGTTCTGACTGAAGTACAGAGAAAACAATACAATTTGATTTTGTTTTTTAATTTAAAGTTGCCTAAACCTCAAAGTTTAGTGTCACTTGCTCTATATTTTCCTTGGGATGATATTAAAGGGACTTTCCTCTATTCAGAAAGCATGGATGAGAGAATGTTTAAAAAAAAGAAAAGAAAAGAAAAAACCCTGAAGAGTCTGGATTAAGAATAACATTGCACAGAGAGGTTTTGTCAATGAACTGACACTTCATTTTTCCCTCCATTGTCTGCCTCCCCAAAGAGCAGGAGACTAGTAACTGAGATGATCACATGAAGGCGGGAAAAACACAACTGTCAGGATCCAAGGACAAAGCCTACTCTTAACAATACCATTCCTAAATCCAGACATTAGAGCCGAAGGAATGAGAAAAAAGCAGCTCACTCATGGATAGCTTACTGAGGATACTGCAGAAGATTATGCTAATCTGCACTTCATTGTCCTCTGCAAAATGTTTTCATATCAAGCCTTTTATCTGGGGAAGAAGAGATGCCCAACCTCTCAACTCAGTAACAGCCAGCACTTTCTGTGTGGTTTCTGCGTAATTAACACCAGCACTAGACCTTTTCATTTGTGCTACTCAAGCTTAGGGCCTTTTGAGGGTGTCCACAGGGGAGCAGCCCTCACCCTTTGCCTGTGGCCCGGGAGCCACAGCTTATGCTTAGATCTGCGTGCCATCTGTTAATGGCAGAGGGAGCAAAACTTGAGCTAACTTTTCCTTGACTGCTAGAGAATGCAAGAGACCAAATCCACCAGCACGAAATGAGCAAATTATTATTTCAAAAAAAAAATCTAACAGAGGAATTCAAGCCAACTGCCTCATTTTCCCTATCAGATTTTTTGCCTCATTATAACTACTTTTCATTTGGGACTCAAAGGGCATAAAAGCCCTAGCTTAGGTGGTAACTTGAATGGACCAAAGGGACACTTTCCTTTTCTTTTTTTTTTTTTTTGTTTTGTTTTGGAATTGAGCTTCTGCATCCGCCTCATTTTATTCCAGAATTGTGTCACAGATGAGCCACATACAAGCTCCTGGCTGACCAGAGGCTGGCTATAGGCGGCCCCCACAGGAACGTAAGATTTAAGGCTGAATTTTCCTCTGTAATCGATTTCCCTGGCTTTTGTTGGCTCAAGTCAAATTCATATGAATATCATAAAAACCAATCTTCATAATGATGAAAGTCATGTGAAAGTGTCAAAGAGAGGCGGTAGCCCGTAGTGCTTTGTTGTAATTGTTGGTGTGAGAATTTAGTTCTCAGGAGTTTCCCAACAACATGTAAAAGAAAGGTTAATTGTATATAAAAACATATTTCCCTCAGACGATTCCACTACCCCAGAGGTGAAAAACACTGCCACACTTATCACTTGCTCTCTAAAAGACTTTCTTTAGACTTACTAGCCAATTCACTTTTACCCATAACCTGATTTCAAATCTTCTTCCAACTAATTCTATGATCTTGGGGAAACAAAAGTCAGGTAAGCTCAGCTCCTTCATTAATAAGGTGAGGTCGCACAGGATCATAGATTCTCAAACTGAGGCCATAAAAATCTCTAGGAATCTCCCCCAAATAGATTACTATTCCTGAATTGTTTGCATTTATTTTGTAAACTAATGGAAACCAGACTCATGGGTAAAATCTTTCAAAGTAGAGATACCATAGACAAAAAAATAATAAAAAGAAATCTTCATTGATAAAAATTTGGGAAGCACAAAATGAGAGGGTCTTTAGGATTTGTTGAAGTTTTGTAGTTTTCTGGTTTAATCAGTGTGTTGGCCCAAATGAGGTGATGTTCTTCGAAGGAAACACATGATTTGGTTTCCACATGTGGGCAGTATGTATTGTTTGATAGTGTTGTGACCTCAGTGAATTTTTGTGAATTAAGTCAAACTCATATGTTAGTAGGGGTCCAATTAACTGGAAAAGGAGTCGTATGAACCAGCACTGTTTGCCTCCAAAACATACTAGCAGCTCTGAAGAGCTAAAATGTGCCATTCTCCTTGTTTGTCCTGGTCCACTGAATAAGCCTGCTTTACAACAGCAATTACGCACCTTATTGGCATTGGGTAAATGTGAGTGTGCCCCTTCCTGCAGCAACAGTCCGAAGTCAATGCCAGAGGGCTTGCTCTTGATCCATGCAACAGGCTCTGATGTGGGACATACACTGGTGATGCCAGATGTTCTATATTTTAAAAATGGGCTTGTCCTGTTTTTGGTTTATGCATTACCTTCTATGATAGGGATCACTGTACAATGCCATCGTGGCTTCCTAGCCAAAGGTTTTGCAGGAAAAGGAGGTAAAAAAAAAAAAAAAAAGAAAAGAAAAAAGAAAAAACTGCAAGGAATATACAGAATTCTCTTTCATCAAAATGCTGAAGAGTCTGGTGAATTGCACTTTGAATTTTAGAAATTTACAAATTCCATATGTAATTATAATACATCTTTCTTTGTAATTACATTATAAACAAAAAGACAATTTTTTAAAAACTCTCAACCCTAGGTAAATTCTAAAGATTTTCTCTTGAGATTTTGGTGAAAGATGAAATGAGGGCAAAGGATTAAATAGAAGTATTTTATTGTATTGTTTATTTCTATGTGAAAAAGTATTGTACATATATGCACATATATGCATATGACTTTCTATTTTATCTAACCTCATAGCCTACAAAAAATACTGTCATTGTATATATCACATAGAAATCAGACTTTCTATAATATCTGATTTTATAACTTGCTGGTGCTGTAAAGAATTCAAAAGGCATTGTCTAATCATCTAAATTTACTAGAGTGAACATGTAAATTTTCATAGAGTAAGATAGAACTCTCTGAAGTTAGAATACCCTTTAACAGACAAAGCATCTAAACGCAAGAGGCCTCCTGCTTCATCCAGCAACCACAATTTGGTGAAATTAAACTCTTCCAGAGCAGTTCAATCTCAGAAAAATTGCATGGCTGTGAAAACACCATTTACTGACTACTGAGAGTTTTACTTAGTATAAGCTGTTTAGACCACATGAAATCTGCAATACACTGTTAGATCTTTACAAATTTCATGAAATCTTTTTCGGATATCCAAAAAATCCTGAACTGCTTGAATCTATTGTATCCCAGCACTGGGGACTGACCCATAATCTCTTTCCCAGCCAGGATACCAAATCTGTACCCAACCTTGTCACTGATTCCGGCAGCTGCTTACATTCACCAGAAGGGATGGCAGCAATCCTACTTCTAAAAGAACACCACAAGGGCTTACGTTCATGATGCCTTGAAGAGGGCCTGAAAGGAAGGTCAAAGGTGAAGGAAAGATAAAGTGCCAAACAAGGGGATCAGTAACGTAGGGTCTTCTTGATGAAATCCTAATGTCTGATTCTTCAGGATGCAAGCGTCATAACTTCATTTCCAAGAAGTTTCAGTTTTGTTGGTGTTTGTGTGTGCGTGTGTGTGTCTGTGGATTTGTGTGTGTGTGCAAGTGTGTGTGCAAAGTGGGTTTTGTTTTGTTTTTAGGTCGGATCACTGTGCATCTAAAAGCCTTATTCAGTTGTCCTTGTCCCAAGTACTTTGTCTTACACAGGCCGCATTACTCTTGTAAATAGAGGCTTCATCAAAGTGAGAGCAGAGAGAGTCACATCAGTGGATTAAGGCCTTCTGCATGATAAAGTAGCTACCTAGGGGGGGATAAACTTAATATGTGAAAGAATGTTATTGAGAGGAATAAAGTACCAAAACTCCGTCATTCTCTTCGTAATGTCCTAATCTAATGCCTGACACTGGGGCCTTAGGCCAGGGTTAGTGTTAATCAATGAAATACCCATCTGTGTTCCCTGTCCTTATCACTATTTAAAACTAGCCTAAACTCAATTATTGTCTCTTAGAGACCAAGATGGGATACTAAGTTGATTGAAGGGAATTGTGTCTCACAAAGAAATCCCAGTGTTAAAATGCAGAGGTGTCAACATTGCTAACTAAATTTCAGCCAAAAAGAAATCAAATGCTAATTCTTAGAACATGAAAAAGTTGCGTAGATGGTATCTGGCTTAAAATCCTTATTTGAAAACAGCTAAATTCTGGTAAACAGAGAAATCAATCGAGAGAATACTGTGCTCTTTAGAATAAAATGAGTTGTTTATGTCTCTGTATCATTTAAAGCACAATAAATATACAAGGGGAATATTAAGTTCAAAAGAGGATTCAGATTTTAGGCCAAATAAGAGATCAACATTCTTGAATTCATAATTGCTAGAATCATGATGACTATTGGAAGGATATATAATTTATCCCTTAATGACTGAAAGGTATCATCCAAAACTGTCGTATTCATAATTAAATTAAAAGGTACTCTTTAAAGAGGCAAGGAGCAAAGAAGAAAAGGTGAAAGAGAGAAATAATCGTATGGCTCAGGAATATTCATAATTGCCTTATTATTACTTGGGCATAAAATGTCAGACTTTTCCATTTTTATTCTTTTTGTTTTGTGCCTAAGTTTATGGAAGATTGCTTTTAGAACTGAGCACATTCTCTAAAACCAGGTTTCATGGCATAGTCACATATGTATCAAACATCGCTTGGAAAAGTTTTGAAATAAATAAAGCCAAAAACAATTCTTTAAATGTGTGGGAAAGTTAGTCTAAAACTGTGTAAATATGATTTTATTATGCTTCTTGAGCCTACATATATGTTTAAATGCAAATGGATTTATATAAATACCATTTCATAATAATAAAGTTATAATTAAGCTTTTTTCTGATAAATTGTTTAGTTGAAAAGCAACATTCACAATGTAAGCAGCTTATGATTATAATTCTAAAAATATATGCATACAAGGAAAAAGACTGGAAAGGAATATTTTAAAAATAAAATCTTGGGTGACTGATTCATGTTTAAAATCTACCATATACACAATACGGTTGCATTTTTTAATGATGGTAAAATACACACAATATAAAATTTACAACCTT
Organism: Cacajao melanocephalus; assembly: GCA_963573385.1. Classification (NCBI taxonomy): domain Eukaryota; kingdom Metazoa; phylum Chordata; class Mammalia; order Primates; family Pitheciidae; genus Cacajao; species Cacajao melanocephalus. The sequence goes on from CAUYLG010001316.1 coordinate 31,540, forward strand.
AATGCTTTTTAACTGTTCAATCCAGTACTATGTAGTACATTCATATTGTGCAATTAATCTCCAGAACTCTTGTCATCTTGCAAAACTGAAACTCTACATCCATCAAATGCCCCATTTCCCTCTCCACTCAGTCCCTGATAACCAAAATTCTATAGTCTGTTTTGATGAGTTGAACATTCTAGGTATCTTATAGAAGTAGAATTATATATCCCATTTGTCTTTCTGTGACTGGATTATTTCACTTAGCATAATAACCTCAAAGTTCACTCATACTATACAATATAGAGAGATTTCCTTTTTCTTTAAGGCTGAATAATATTCCGTTGTCTATATATACCACATTCTTCTCATCCAATGATCTGTCAGTGGGCATTTGGGATGCTTTCATCTTTTGGCTTTTGTGAATAGTGCTGCTATGAATATAGGTATGCAAATATCTCCTTGAGATACTGATTTTAATTCTTTTGGTTATATATCCAGAAATAGAATTGCTGGATTACATAGTAATTTGATTTTTACTTTTTTGGATAATCTTCATACTGTTTTCCACAGCAGCTGCATCATCCTACAGTTCTACCAGCAGTACTCAAGGATTCTACTTTCTCCACATCCTTGCCAACTCTTGTTATTTTCTGTTGTTTTTTTTTTATAGTAGCCATTCTAATGAGTCAAAGGTGGTTTGCATTTCTCTAATGATTAGTGATATTGAGCATCTTTTCATGTGCTTGTTAGTTACTTGTATAATTTATTTGGAAAATTATCTCTTTAAGTCCTTTGACAATTTTTTAAAAATTTTATTGATACAAATAGATGTATATATTTTTCAGGCACATGTGATAATTTAATACATTCATATAATTTGTAAAGCTCAAATAAGTGTAACTGGGATATTCAAAACCATAAATACAAAAAAAAATCCTCAACCCTGTTAGAATACTAGCCCTACTGATACTAATTTAATACTAATTACTAATACCAATTAAGACAGACATGATTATAGCACAAGAATACACTGAAAAGTGTATGGAACAGAATAGATGGCTCACAATTACATCATATGAATATGAAATGCATGCTGAAGGAGAAAGCCTAAGTCAGTAGAGGAGAGATATACTGACTCGGTCAACAGTGCTATACCCAATAGGAAAAGAAGCCACTTTATCTTCTCCCAATATCTTACATTAACTTATCTTAATAATAAGATAATATCATTATCTTATAATGGAACATAAATTCTATGTGAATTTTTAAAGTTCACTTTTTTTTTTTAAATAATCAGAATAAAAAGATAGTTACCAGAGACTGAGAAGTGCTTGTGGAGGGACTGGGGGTTAGGTGGGGATATTTAATGAATAAAAAAAATAGTTAGAAAGAATGAATAAGACCTAGTATTTGATAGTACACAGGGTGACTAGAGCCAATAATAGTTTAATTGTACATTTTTAAATTACTGAAAGAGTAATTTAAAACATAAAAAATAACTGCTTCAGGGAAGGGATATCCAATTTTCCATGATATGATTATTGTGCATTGCATGCCTGTATCAAAATATCTCATGTGCCCTATAATATTTATACCTACTATTTACCACAAAAAAAAATAATTTTTTTAAAAAAATTAATCTGCCTGGGTGCCGTGGCTCATGCCTGTAATCCCAGCACTTTGGGAGGCTGAAGCGGGTGGATTACCTAAGGTCAGGAGTTCAAGTCCAGCCTGGCCAACATGGTGAAACCCCATCTCTACTAAAAATATAAAAATTAGCTGGGCACGGTGGCAGGTGCCTGTAGTCCAAGCTACTCAGGAGGCTGAGGCAGGAGAATCACTTGAACCCAGGAGTCAGAGGTTGTAGTAAGCTGAGATCACACCATTGTACTCCAGCCTGGGAGACAGAGCGAGACTCCATCTCAAAAAAAAAAAAATTGATCTATCAAGAGTTAGAAGAAAATACATAGTATAAAATACCAAAATTATAGAAAGAAAACATTCTAAGCTAAAACAGTGAGATAAATCACAAAATAAAAGCTGTTTGAATTACAAGTAAACTAATTTAACTACAAATACAAACTATTCAAAAGAATTGAAAGGTAAATAGCAAACTAGAAAAATTATTTACAAGTATTATATAAAATAAAAGCTAATATTCTACTCATCAAGGTGAAAGAACTATAACTTTCTATAGAACACAAGTCAGCGAGACCATTTTTCATATCGCACTAATCATAACTAGCTTGAGAAGCTACAGAAGATGTCTCTAGGGTATTTCTAAGTTAAAGATATAGAAAAGAAAGGGGTTAAATAAGGAGAGCAAAAATTTTGGGCACAGCCAGGAGAATTTGTGAATTGGCACAATTTACTCTCACCTTAAACTCACCCATTCTGTACAACATAGGGATCAGAAAATACTGCTAGTGTGAATGCATATTTTCATGATACAAAATCAACATGACATGGCCAGATTTGCACATTTCCAGATAACGATTAATTCTTCCGGCATGTGCAAACTCTTGCTTCCAAATACTTACAGAATGAAAGCTTCTAATCTTTAGTTCAAGGGTACGAGTAGAGTGGTTTTGATGTTTGGCATTCAACAATTCAGGTGTTGTGTTAAAAAAAAATTACAAGTCATATTTAATAATAACAGAACAAAATAAAGCATCACTTCAACCATTATTCCCCAAATCTAACAACAAGACAACAGCAAGGGGAGTGCATTAGTAATTCTTAAAATAAGAATTTCATATGGAAAGTCTTGAAAACTCAGAGAATCTAAGGTACTTAATTTTTTCAGTTCAACTTTTACTTAGTGTTCTTGCCAGTCAAGGCCCAAACTCATGTAATTGAATATCAGCCCTTGCACAGATACAGAGTAATTTTTAAAACCTTTGACTTTGCATGATCTCATAGACTGGTTCTCTCTGACAATGGCTCTCTAGGCTGGATACTAAATATTAATAGATCATGCAATTGTTTTCAACAGTTCCAAAACATTTATCCTCAGCTATCCACTTTTAACTTTGATTAATGCTAACTAGTATTCGACTACTTAGTATAGCAGCTGGCTGATGGAGTAACTTTTTACAGTTTTTCAGAGGGAGATGGAGTAAGAAGAAAGAGAGAATTAAAAGACACTTGGGAATTTTGCCTAACAGTTTTGGTCATGAAGTTTTAGGAAGTTCAGCCAAGTCTTCTCAACCCTCTTCCCCAAATAAAATTTCTTGTTCACAGCCACTCAAATGGTCAAACACTCAGAAAGCCAAAAAGAAAAGTAAGAAACACATTTCAACGTGCTGGTATTAATATACAAAATTATAACTTCAATCATCTTACCGTAATTCCAGAGAAGAGTACATAATAGCATGATCCTATTTACATATAACAAATAGAAAAATGGCCTTTATAAAACCCAGTTATTCAAGCACAGCTAATATGAGTCAGCATCAGAGAGGGAAATGGTTCTGAAGTCAAGAGCATCTGAATCAGCCTCCAAATGTCAGATTAAAAAAATGAAAGAAAACGATTGTTCTCTTTCAGGGACTGAAGTGGGAGCTGAAGTGCTCTCCCTCAATTAGGCAAAGTGTGGTACAGCTGATTAACCTGAATGTTACCTTGGTAACCCAAGAATTACACTGTAAGTGAAATATGTTCAGTGATGGGTACCTTTAATCAGACAAGAGCCACATGAACATTTTGAGCAAGAGAGTCATAAATCTTAGGTTTCTAGCACTTTAATCATTCATGAAATAACAGTCTTTTTTGACAAGAGGCAAGCATGGCCACTCGTTATTAAATAAGTAGTAAAAGAACGTGGGTTTTATTGTAACCATGAAACACCCAAGGCTTTCACTCTGGGCTTGATGATTGTAAAACAGTGCCTATGGAGTAGAGGTATTAATATATTGACTGACATATACAAAGCAGAGATTACTAAAATACCTTGTGATGTTTTTCAGTGGGGCCTGGTTTATAAAAGGCTATGTTTCTACAATAAAATTTCTAAAAGTCCTGCTTTCCTTTTTAAAATCCTCCATATGAAGGAATAAATAATACTGAGATTTTTTGCATTGACAGTCTTTTTCTCTATATTTCCCATTCCTCAAAGAGGTTCCATAGAACAGATAAAATATAAACCCTGCTGTGTGTATGTGTGTTACAGTTTTTCTTCCGTAACCAAACCAGTGTGGTATAAAAATAATGGTAATAATTAGGTCCTGGGCCCCATTCCTTTTGTGTACTTCTATTGAATTCTGAAAGCCTCTCTTGGCCTTCCAGGGCACTGGGAGCACCAAAAAACATTTGAAAATTAAATGAAGCTTTTAAAGTGCTGAAAACTGCCTCCAGGACATGCTTGTGACCATCATCTTGAACTTGAGTCTAAAGTCCTAAGGCCATACTTAGAGCTTTAAAGACACATTTTAAAATTGATGGTGAATCTTTTAAAACCTGTGATCAGGTGTGGGGGAAGAGGTCAGTCATTCATTCCTCTTTGTGGCTGTGTCTTTGCCAAGGGACACTTCTTCCAAAGATCTCAGTGCCTCTAGTTCTGCTAGATGGAGAAAGATAGGTAGGCATACAGACAGACAGATGCACAGACTTACACTGCAGTTCCCTCCTCCCTTTAGAATTTTTATCTTATTCATCTAACTCTTAATCCTATATCACCCTAGGGAAGTGTTTCTCAAAGTGTATTCTAGAAAATATTCCGTGAGACATTTGTAGGTTATCTTCATCAAAAGCATTCAGGGCCAAATGAAATACTGGCTTAAACAAAACTTAACATGTTTCTTTACTAAGGACTTCGTGAGGCCTTTTGTGTTAAAATTCATTAGCCTTCTTCCAAACACTGGGTATACAGTGGGAAATAAAACATTCATGGTCCCTGTCACCAGGGAGGAGCATTCCAGACAGCCCACTAGGATGTGTAAGTTAAAATGTCATCTCGAATTTCATTTGGCACTTTGTTTTCCAAGGTCCTTTGATGTCCTTTGCACAATAGATGTGAGATGTAGTGGCTATTAATATCTCCAGTTACATCTGCAAATTAACTTATGTTTTTTATCCTGATTAATGCTATCACCTTTTCAGTAATACAAGCTTGAAAACTGACAATCCTAGTCCCTCTCTCTCACCCTCGAAGCCAGCTGTTATCAAATTCTCATAATCTTTGTGCCACATCCATACTTATGCCCGAGTCCTAGTTTATACTCTCAATTCTTCTCACTTAAACCAGTAACATCACCTCTCAATTAGTCTTTCTTTTGCAAGAAACCCACACACATCCTCCAAACACACACACACACACACACACACACACACACACGTGTGCGCGCACGTACACTTCTGCCCTGGTACGTAGCAACACAAGTTATTCTACACATTTCTCCCAGCGTTTTCTTAGTTTCTTAATTTGGTATGCAAAGACCTCCATGATTTGACTCCAAAATTAATGTATCCAAACTTATCTCACAAAAGTCTTCTCTTCCCCTTCCCTGGCTTTTACCCACTAAGTTCCAGCAACATCTGTCTACTTAACTGTAAACTTGCCAGGAAGAGCTTTTGTCCCATGCATGCCAAATAAAATGCCATCCGTTTTTCCAGTTCAAGTCTCACAACCTCATGAAGTCTCCTCTGACTCTCATATCCAGAACTGCCTTCTGTTCCTGCACTTCATTTGCTTTTCTAGCACAGTGCTTGTCACAGTCGATCCTGTGTTCAAAGCTTTTTATGCTTTTGTCAGTCTTACCTCCTACCTTGTAAGACTCTGAAAAACAGAGATTGAACCTTTTTATATCACCACCTAGTACCAGACACATAGTAGGCACTCATTATATATTTGTTCAAAGGACTTGAAACAAATTAGACAAGAATGAATTTGATTCCATAACAGGAATATAAACAATCATCATTATGAAAACAGCTTCCACAAGGCTGACCAGAGGTGCCCAACTAGACATATACAGATAAATTCAAGGGAATAGTAAGACATGTCAGCTGCATTCAAAAAAATAAAACCACTTCTTAAAGAGTTAATGTGCCAATTTCAGCTGGAATTGATGTTTTTAGTGACCAGGTATTCCTCAGAAAACAGTGGGGAAGGAATAGAAGTAATATGTTGCCAGCCAATTGAAACATAATCAGTTTTTAACCACTTACACTTAAAATGATGTATTGCATTACCACATCATTGTTTCTGTTTTAATTACCTATGAGTTCAGATAGTTTATATGGTTCTTCCCTTATGAAAGATTCTACACATACATTGAGGCAGAGGTAGCTAATTTTCCCTAATATTCACTCTCCTCTTCTTTTTATTAATAAAAGTTCTCTCTGGAGTTTTAGCTAGGCATATAATTGCCCAGCTAGGGACTATATTTTCTAGTATTCTAATAAAACACCTGTGACCTTGGTGTTTATTCTGGCCAATAAGATTTAAGCAAAAGTGATTTGTGTAACTTCTAGGTCATGCCCTCAATGGAAACTGCTTACTATCCATGTCTTCTTTTTCACTCCTTGTGGGATGAAACCCTGGTATGATGGTAGCTATTGAGATGAGGTCAACACCTTTGAGGATACAGACACAGCATGACAGAAAGGATCCAGGTGTCTGGATCAGCTCATGGAACAAAGCTACCCTACTGCCCCAGAACAGAGGCTAGCGCAGACTTTCACATAAGAGGGAAATGATTTTACTATTTTGTTTAAGCATTAATTGTTTCCATTGCTAATAAAGCAGGCTAACCAACATCTGACCTAACAAATGCCCTTTTATATGTCCACAGCACCTTAAAAACTCTACCACCTCAAAAGTCACATCTGGTACCTGGAAGAGTACAGCATGAACACAATAGCATAAGTTTATTTACCAGATTATTAGTCCATTTTCCCCCAAAGAGAAAACAGAGCCCAAGAGAAAGGAGCACAGACAAGCATGTTTCCATGTGAGAAAAGGCAAAAGAATGGGGTTCTTGTGTAGTTCTCTCTGTATCGCACTATTCCCTCAAAGAAAGACATGGGAGAAAAGAAAGCAGCAGGGATGGAAAAGTTGAAGGCAAAGTGACCTGTTCCAGAGGTTTATCAAACAGATGACCATGCGGTTGTTCATTATACAGCGAGCTCCCTGAGGGAAGTCACACTTCTTTTTCCCTAAATCTTCTGGAACATTATAGGCAAACAATAAATGTTTTTCAAATAGAATAAATGAATAACCAACTGACAGTAACTAATGAGTTTTCTATTTAAATACCTAATTGCCTATTAATCATTTGTCCATCATAATTATTCTAATAGGAGCTTGAAAAAAAAACTACTAAACAATTTTGTTTTGCTACACCTGAGTAGCAATGAAATCCTCAAGTGTCTACCTGACAGAGTGATACCAGGAAGTGACAGAGAGCAGCCAGAAAGGCAGGTAGCAGATGCCAGAATTAGGAGGCATTTTGCACTCATCCAGATGAAGAACTGTAAAAGGAGTGATGGATGGCAGCACAAAGAGAAACCTTTAACTAGGTTTTGCTCAGCATGGCATCAAGTAAGTAGTATCAGCTGCATTCAGCAAAGTAAAAAAGTGTCTGTATGCTGAGATGTCAGCTTGTAAAAGTGTCAGTCTCCAAAATAAATCAAGTAGCAAATGAAAAACATATAAATAACTATACTTGATGCCAACAACACTGAGTAAGAAAAAAGTCATTTTAAAGGAATTTTTCTTGTTAACCACACAGTGAGTTGGGCTTAGCAGGAGGGTTTTCTAGATTAGCACATGAAGTTTTCTGGTTTAATATAAAGTAGATGGTGGTTTCAGGGGCTGGTGGAAAGGGCACTGATAGGAGAGGCCAAAATCTGTGCCTTTGCCTTAATTCTTTTGTTATGACACAACCTGTATCCCTCAAGAATTTTTACCTCTCTCACTTTGTTCCATCCTCATAAAATGGAGACTGAAAACTTACTTTTTCCTTTGCTGCACCTCACCTGCTCACAAAGTTTAAAAATCTGATAATGACACCACAATCATATGCTCAAATTTGGGGGTGGGGGTTGGTAGAGCCACACTGTTACCCAGAGAATAAAGTATGTGACTTCAGGGAAGTTAGGCAGGATCCACCACCCAACAAATGCACCCTGACCATCTGCCCAATGGTGTGAACATGAATCAAAACCTTACCTTCTGTGGCATTAAGGGACACTGCACAGGCCTGAAACAACTGCATGATGCAACAAATTAGACCACCAGCCTTAAGATCAAGAGATCCAGTTCAAATCCTAGTTCAACCCTTCATTAAGTACATGACTTCAGTAAGTCCCAGTTTCCTCAGCTGTAAAATGGGGCTGGGGCTGGGAATGGAATATCTATAGGTCAGCTGAGAGAAATAAATGATAGAAACAAGTTGTCTACCACACAAATAAAAACATGTTTTCCGAGGAGAGAGATCCAAGATGGCTGATTAGCAGTAGCTCAGGATTGTAGCTCCCAGTGAAAGCGCAGAGAGCGAGTGGATGCCGCACTTTCAGATGAATTTTTATTGCCCACAGACCGGGAGATTCCTAGCAGAGGAGCCACACAGGTCGCCAGGGTGACTTTTTTGGCTGGCACGGCTATTTTGCCAGCACCCCAGCACAGCGCTTCTTGGTGCGAGTATACGGGACAGGGTGCCCTTTGAGTCAGGCTCAGTTGGTCCCATCCCCACAAGGAGAACAGCAATTGGAAACGCTGAAGACTGAGAGTTTCACAGTAAGCACAGCCGAACCGGAAAGGTCCAGCTCTGTGGGGAAGGGGTGTCTGCCAAAGGAAAACTAAGAAACAGAAAAAACTTCATCACCGGGCGGAGAGAGATCCAAGATGGCTGATTAGCAACAGCTCAGGATTGTAGCTCCCAGGGAAAGCACAGAGAGTGAGTGGATGCCGCAATTTCAGACGAATTTCTGTTGCCCACAAACTGGGAGCTACCCAGCAGAGGAGCCACAAGGGTCGCCAGCGTGACTCTTTTGGCCGGTGCAGCTGTTTTGCCAGCGCCCCGGTGCAGCACGGTGTGGCGCTTCTCAGTGTGGAGTATATGGGACTGGGTGCCCTTTGAGTGAGGCTCGGCTGGTCCCATCCCCACAGGGAGAATAGCAATTGGAAGCGCTGAGGACTGAGAGTTTTACAGTAAGCACAACTGAACCCGGGAAGGCCTAGCTCTGTGGGGAAAGGGCATCCCCCGAAGGAAAACTAAGAAACAGAAAAAACTTCATCACCAACAAGCCAGACGTCCACTCAGACCCAATCTGAAAGTCAGCAATTACTAAGATGACAGGTGGATAAATCCACAAAAATGGGAAGAAACCAGTGCAAAAAGGCTGAGAACACCTGAAGTCAGAATGCCTCTCCTCCTACAGGGGATTGCAGCTCCTCATCAGCAAGAGAACAAGGCATGACGGAGAATGAGTGCGATGAACTGACAGAATCAGGCTTCAGAAGGTGGATAATAAGAAACTTCTGTGAGCTAAAAGAACATGTACTCACCCAGCGCAAAGAAACTAAGAACCTTGAAAGAAGATTTAACGAAATGCTAACAAGAATGGATAACTTAGAAAGGAATATAAATGAATTGATGGAGCTGAAAAACACAACACAAGAACTTCGCGAAGCATGCACAAGTTTCAACAGCCGAACTGACCAAGCATAAGAAAGGATATCAGAGGTCGAAGATCAACTCAATGAAATAAAACGAGACGGCAGGATTAGAGAAAAAAGGGTAAAAAGGAATGAACAAAGTCTCCAAGAAATATGGGACTATGTGAAAAGACCTCATCTACGTTTGATAGGTGCACCTGAATGTGATGAAGAGAATGAATCCAAGCTGGAAAATACTCTTCAGGATATTATCCAGGAAAACTTCCCCAACCTAGCAAG
>CAUYLG010001317.1:0-77772 GCA_963573385.1 Cacajao melanocephalus
TGTGTGTGTGTGTTTTGTTTTTGAGACAGAGGCTCTCTTTGTCATCCAAGGTGGAGTGCAGTGGCATCATCTCAGTTCACTGCAACCTCTGCCCCCTGGGTTCAAGCAATTCTCCTGCTTCAGCCTCCTGAGTAGCTGGGATTACAGGTGTGTGCCACCATGCCTGGCTAATTTTTGTATTTTTGGTAGAGAGGAGGGTTCACCATATTGGCCAAGCTGGCCTTGAACTCCTGACCTCAAGTGATCTGCCTGCCTCAGCCTCCCAAAGTGCTGAGATTGCAGGCGTGAGCTGCTGCACCTGGTTGTTATGTGGTGTTCTTACACAGCTGACTGCACTCTGTGGAGCCAGAAACCTCTGGAGCCCAATGTTGACATCATTCCTGATTGCTGTATGGCTGTGGGTAGCTTCCTTAACTTCTCTGACCCTTCCTGTAAAATGGTAATCACATGTGAGTAGGGCTGGCCCAGGGTCTGGCACTCATAGACATATACTAGATGGCAGATATTATCCTCATAAATAATTGGAAGAATTGTAACATGTAACCCACCTCTTTGGCAGAAGGAGAAACTGAGGCCCAGGGAGGGGATTTGAGTTGCCAAAGGCCACACAACTATCCCATTATTAAGCTATGATCTCAAGACATCATGGCCCCTCACCTAGATCTCTTCCCACTCCTTCGAGCTGTCTTGTGGTTAAGCATGGGCCACCCATCCACAGAGTGGGAAGTCATAGAGGAGTGGACATCAGCTGCCACATGCTCCTCTCTGTACTCAGAGAAGGCGACCTGACTGTCTGCCACAAGCATCTGCCTTCCCATCCCTTCACAGAGATCAAGATTGTCCTTCACGAGAAAGAGCTGGATTTTACCAGCCAAGCCTTTCTGTGGCGTAACAGCTGTGGGTGAGGATCCTCTGGGCAGCTTCGCGGACTTTCGAAGGCTGGGCTTGTACTACAGGCAGGCAGGAGAGGGGCACCATCTGGTGTGAATCACTGTGAATTAAAGTCATGTTGGCTCAAGGAAGAGCCTATAGGCAAACACACTAGCATCTTCCAAGACCAGCGTTTAAGAATCTGCTTTGGAGAACGATGTCCTCTTGGTGAGGAAAGCGCTCCTGAAGGCAGTGGCATTCAGGAATTGTGTATGTCAGGTGTTAGGGATAAAAGAGAGAAAGCAGACCAGGTCTCTTGAGCCTCCACCAGGGGATGGGGAAGGAATCAGCACAAGGTACAAAGAAGTGCTGTGGGAGGGTGATGCCCAGGGACCGTAGGAATGCCCAGGAAGGAGGTGCCTGCTGAGCCGGGAGTGTGCAAGAGCTTCACGGAGGTAACATTTAAACCAGGGTCGGAAGGACAAGAAGGGGAAGGCCCTCCTGACTCAGGCACAGCCCAAGCTGCTGTAACAAGAAAACCAAAAACATTGGGGCTTAAACAAGGCAAGATCCATTTCTCTCTCACGGAAAAACAAGTTATGTGGATTGGTAAGGCTGATGTGGTGGCTTGGGGCTCCTGGGGACCCAGCAGGCTTCCGTCTCGCAGCCTGGCCCTTCTTGGTTGAAGATGGCACATCGTCACACTTATGCACCCAATTCTAGGCCTTGGGACGACAGAGGAGGAGGAGGAGCCTAATTCATTTAAGGGTACAACCCAAAAGTTGTACTCTGTGCTTCTGCTTGCTAGCCATTGGCCAGAATGTCACATGGCCACTCCCAGATGCAAGGAAGGCTGGGAAATGCAGGCTTTAGCTGGGTGGCCATGCTGGAGCTTCAGTTCTACAGGAAGGAGGGAAGAGATTTGGAGTGGGGGGGTGAGGAGGGGAGTCAATTGCAGCTTTTGCCATGTGCAAAGACAAGGCCATGAGAGAGAGAGCTTGCATGTTTGAAGATTCATAAGTGGTTTGCAGCATGACGAGGGTGGCAAAAGACCCAGGAGAGGCAGGCAAGGTCCTGAGTATCCTTCCGAGGGATTTGGAGTGTATTCTGTGTGTACAGGGAGCACTGAAGATGGCTTCGGGGGTTCCCAGGGGATGGTACAGAGGTGGGGGGTCTGAGCCTGCAGGCAGAGGAGCCAGCAGGAGGCGCGGCCACCATGGAGGCTGGAGCTGGGCACCTGCAGTGGGAGTGGGGAGGGCACAGGGATGGAGGAATGCTTAGGGACGGCGGAGACCTTTTCTTACTACCGAACGCGGAGGCTGAATGCTGAGCTCTGGAATCTTCTCGGCTGGAGGTGGACCTGGAGAGTAACCAGTTTCTCACTTCCTTTCCTCAGACTGTTGTACGGATTGTGGTGCTTGGGATCTGGGATTACATCGAAAACAAAATAGAGGTAAAGACCAGTGTCCACCCTCAAGCCCCCAACCCAGCCATCCTGGAAGCTGGAAAGCTCATGTCCCATCCATCCCAGGATGGATGTTGTCAAAAAGCCTGGCTCCTTCTCCCACCTGACCTCTGTGGCTGCGCATGTTGGGTGGGGCAGGGAGGGGGAACCAAGACTGTTTCCAGCAAAGGAATGTTCTAAAACAGTCTCCTTGAAGTTCCGCAAAATTTTACAGTTTCTTCTTGAATCAATTTGAAAACCTTTTGAAATGTGTTTTAAAACAAATAAATCCACGCAAAATGGAGAGCTGAGTGGGAAACTGTCAACGCGCTTCTCAGGCTGGGTTTCCATTCTGCTTCCCACCATGCGAGTGGGGTGTGGTGGGTGGGGATGAGGTCAGGGAGGGCTGGCTGTCACTGGCAGTGCTGTGCACACAGGCCAAGGCAAGGCAGTGAGAATCTGCTGCCCACCCTTTCCTCACCTTTCCATCTATATTCATTCCAGCCTTTTTGGCTCAGTGCTGGGATCTGACACAGAGCTCCTGGCCCATGAACGGCTCAGAACAAGTCCGGGTTGGGGCAGGTGGATGGAAGGCAGGGCCCAGGGCTTCATTGTACAGGCTGGCACCCTCCTCACCTAGCCCTGTCCCCTACAGGGTTAGAGACTCTGCTTCGGACAGAGCTGAGATTCGGACCCGGGCTTCTGCTCTCCTGGGGAAGGAGGCCCCCTGAGCCTGCCTTCAGCCCCTACCCTGCCAGGGAGGGAGCCAGCTTGGCCTCTGCCCAGGGCCTGGGATGTAGGATGCAGGCCCTATCTTGAGAAGGGGCAAGACAGCCCAAGGCCATCTGAACCAAGGGCCGGAGATGGGCTGGGGTCACTTAGAGGACAGAGTGAACTCAGGAGAACATCTAGGAGGAGGAGGCCCCTAAAGACTTAGGAGGGTCAGGGTCAGAAGGGGCCGCCAGGGATGGGGTGGCCTTCTGGTGGGGGCCCGGGCCGCTGGAGAAGTGGGGCAGCACCAGCTGCTTTGCCGGACTGACCCCTGGTCCTGGACACACAGCAGGGCCCAGGGCACTGAAACACACCTCCTCTCACAGGTGTTTGATGGGGCTGTGATCATCCTGTCTTTGGCTCCGATGGTGGCATCCACTGTGGCCAACGGACCCAGGAGCCCCTGGGACGCCATCAGCCTCATCATCATGCTCCGGATCTGGAGGGTGAAGAGGGTCATTGATGGTGAGTGGCCCAAGGGGGGCATGGTGAGTGGGGCTGCTCCAGAAACTGGGGCTGTCAACTGAGAGAAGAGACAGCATGTGACGGGGGCATGCCCTACTGGCATCGGGGTGCCGGGTGAAACTGTCAGCGGGGAGAGGGCCAGCTATCCCTGCTCACGCGCCGTCACACGATCACTCACACTGCCCAGGTGTCATGCACACACGCTGAGCTTCCCACCTCCCATTCAGGGTCCGTGTGTTCATTCCCATGCAGCTGCTCACTGTGAGCCTGGAGGACCAGTCTCCATGCAAGCACTTAGAGCAGGGCCTGCCGTTCTGGAAGGAGCAGACGTTTCCACCCAGGCATCTCGATGCACCCCTGCCGCCGGCTCCCCGATGGCCACCAGCCTCACCACTGGCTCTGTCCAGGTCATCTGGCCAAGGCCTTGCTCCCTGCAGGCTCTGTCTCACCTTTGAGTCCACCAAGGACAAGTTGGGTGCCCACAAGCCCGTCAACCTGCAGACAAGTCGAGAAGGTTTCCGTGGGAGGTGCTGGCAGTGGCTGGCTTTTGGCCCATGCTTCTCTCATCTGTAGCGACGTGCCTTTCATTGCTGGGTCTCCACTCCCAGACAGCATCTGGTCCGCTCCTTTGTCACTGCTTTCTCATTGCCTCCCCACTGGGCCACCCTTGCCTGGAAAGCTATGCCCTGAGCTGGGTGGCTCTGTTTCCAGAAGGTGATAACAGACCAGAGTATGTGGCCAAGAGGAGATGAGGGGCGGAAAACCCACCCCTGAAGAATGGTGCAGGATACTAGGGGTAAGGGGTGGCCCAGAGGATGACGACACAGGGAGGACACTGAAGTCATCTCGTGGAAGAGGGAAGACTCAAGTCACCGGGCTCCAGAGGGTGGTCCTTGGCCCCTGAGGACAGGAAGAGGAAGCCCACCCCACCTCAGCCAGATGAGGAACAGCCACTCAGAGTAGACTGCTCAGTCTCTGGGATGGGTCCCCCTAGAGTGACCGGGAGGTTGTATAGACAGTGGTTCCCAGAGTGTTTTGTTGGTTTGGTTAACAGCAAAGCCCTTTCTTCAGCAAAATCATACCTGATCTGCAAAAGAGATTGCAAGTGGAGCTGCTTTGGTGGACCTGGAGTGGGGGCCTTGCAGCCCACCTCCTTGCCTTCCCCTTGCCCTCTGAGGCACCTCTAAGGAACTGCCAGGCCTTCTGGAACACAGTTTTAAAACCAGTGGAATAGATGCTATGGTCTTTTCCAGCCCTGAATTTTGATTGCAGATGATAGGAATTGTAGCCATGAGATGACTCTGCCAGCATTTCCCCAGCAGGTGCAAGGCAGAAGCTGTCATCCTCAGGGCGGGCTCCCTCTCCCTGCTCCTCACCCCGTGCTCCACCATGGGAACTCTGGGATTTGGTCCTGATGAAGATGCTGACATCTTGTCAGAGATCTCCTAATACGGAATCTTCATCAAATTGGAATGTGTTTGGGTCTCACTTCAGAAGCCTTCAGAAGGCTGGATAGGCTCTGAGAGATCACCTAGTTCATTCCCCTCGTTTGGCAGATAGGGAAACTGAGGCCAGGAGGGATGAGGATCACACAGTGAATCAGGCTCAGAACCAGACGTGGAGCCCAGGACCCCCAACACCCACCAGCGCTCTTTTGGCTGCTCACTCCCCGCAGTGTGCTCGGGGCCCAGCTCTTGGCTCTGTCCATGAGAACATCCGCCCCCCTCAGGGTGGGAACGGCACCTTCTGGCTCTTTCTTCCAGCTGTGGACAGCTGTACACCCTCAGACTAATGGCTTTTGACAGCCCCCATTGAGACACTTTTCCCAGCTGTCCCGCCCTTTTCCTGCCACATCAGGCATCCTGGAGCCACCACCAGCCTCAGGAGAGAGACGTGCTGGTGAACAGATGAGTGTTAATTTGCCACTCTTGCAAATTAACCCTAGGTGTGAACTGGCTTCAGCAGAGATGTGAGGAGGCAGCAGCAGCTTGGGGCGGCCTCCGGGCCTGGAGATGGGTCTCAGGGACACGTGGCTGGCCCTCAGGTCTGGAATCGAGCAGAAAAGTCCTGATGTCTCTTCTCTGCATGATTCCTACAACGGCCAGGAAATATCTGGAGGTGCTGCCGGTGGAAAGGAGACTTGGAGAGAGGACATGTGGAGGGTTCTGGAAATCAGGGGCAAGAAAGGCATGTGACCGAGGTTTCTGAAGAGTCAGGAAGGGCTGGGTTTTGAAAGGGGTGGGAACAGTGTGAGGGGAAAGTCAGGAGTGGACACTGAGGCTTCCCAGGAGCCCAGAGCTACTCTGAGCCCAGAGAACCACCAAGGGAGGCGTGCACTGGGCTACCGCTGGCTGGTGGAGCAGGGGGCCTCAATCTCAGAGGCCAGGCTTTCTCTTCTGGGTCTCACTTATCAGTTATAAATAGGATCATCTGAGTGTCAGAGACCCAGAGTAACAGTGTCTTAAACAACGCCGAAGCATATCTCATTCACTTGAAAGGCTGCAGACTGGGTGTGGTGGCTCACGCCTGTAATCCCAGCACTTTGGGAACCTGAAGCTTTGGGATCACTAGAGGTTAGGAGTTTGAGACCAGTCTGGCCAACATGGTAAAACCCTGTTTCTACTAACAATGCAAAAATTAGTCGGGCGTGGTGGTGGGCACCTGTAATCCTAGCTACTCGGGAGGCTGAGGCAGGAGAATCGCTTGAACCTGGGAGGCAGAGGTTGCAGTGAGCTGAGATCACACCAGCGCACTCCAGCCTGGGTGACAGCGCAAGACTCCACCTCAGTTCAGTGGCTTTTAGCAGATTCATAGAGTTACGCAGCCATCACCAAAAAATCTAAGTCTGGAACATTTTCATCACTCCAAAGAGAAAGGCCATGCTCATCAGCAGTCACTTCCCATGCCCACCTCAGCCCTAGGCGAGCACTAAGCTGCTTTCCATCTCTATAGAGTTGCCTGTTCTGTTCCATTACATTTCATATAAATGGAATCATGTGACGTGGTTTTTCTGTGTCTGGCCACTCTCATTTAGCATCATGCATTAGCGCTCATCTGTGCTGTGGCTTGTGGCAGGCCAACACCCCTGTTTATTGCCAAGTAGTACTCCACGGCGTGGCTAGACCACAGGTTATTTATGCTTTCATTGGTTGATGAAATTGAGTCATGTCTACTTTTTGGCCATGAGGAATACTCCTGTTATGAATGTCCATGTGTGAGTTTTTGGGTAAACATGTTTTTCCTTCCGCTAAGGTACCTAGGAATGGAATTTCTGGGTCATATGGTCACTGTCTGCTTAACACTCTGAAAAACGGACAAACTGTTTTCCTAAATGGCTGCCGTTTTCCTTTCCGCCAGTGTGTGCAGGCTCCAGGGCCGCCCCATCCTCACTGGCCCCAGCTCCTTTGTGAAGAAGGCTCTTGTGGCTGCTGCATACCCCCTCACTAGTGTCCTGTGGTCCAGAAGGCGGGCTTCTTGTGGCCACCCATAGCTGCAAAGGAGGCTGGGAAATAGTCTCTATTCCAGGCAGCTGTGCACACAGCCCACAAGTAAGGGTTCTAGAACTATGGAAAACAGCTACCCCGACACCATGAGGGAAGGTTGTGGCCCTCTGTACTTTCCGGATGTTGTCAGGTACTTGGACATTCCCCCCTAGACCCACAGAGAACTGGCCCAGAACCTGCTGCTGGCCGAATGCTGGGCCAGCCCTTCCCCAGCCCAAGCCCTGCCACTGCTGAGTTCTTTACAGGGCTGTCTCTGTCTTCCAGCCTATGTCCTGCCAGTGAAGGTGGAGATGGAGATGGTTATCCAGCAGTACGAGAAGGCCAAGGTCATCCAAGACGAGCAGCTGGAGAGGCTGACGCAGATCTGTCAGGAGCAAGGGGTAACACACTGCCACTTTCGGCTCTGTCCATGGTCTTGCTGGGGACGCTGGTGGTACCTAAAGTCATGGGTTGCTAGAGCTGCGGGGGCAGCAGAGGTCAGGGAGTTCCTCCAACCCCTTGCTGGGCTCATGGGGAACCTGAAGCCTGGAGAAGGGGACACATCTCCAGGGTCACTGATGTGCAGCCCAGCCGGGCACGGTCCCAGCCAGGCACAAGCTCAGCCCTGACTCCCAGGCCAGCGCTCTTTCCACTGCAGCATGGTGACTCTTCAGCTCCCCAACCTGAGCCTGCCAAGTTGCCCCCTCAGTTCATCAGTCTTCTTGGAGAGATGGTCAGTTGCTAAAGCCACGGGCTAATTCTATCTGCTGAGGGTTACTGGGCACCACAGTATGCCTACTGCCACTCAGGACGCCCAGAGCCCCAGAAAGGTGCTCGCAGTACTCCCCATCCTCCAGGAGCCATGATGAAGACTCAGAGAGGCAGGTGGTCAGCCCTGCGAGGACGGGCTCAGCAGAGGCCAGGGGGGCCCCGCTGGGAATCCACAGGCCTGCATTCAAGGCCCAGCCCTGCTGCTCCCACCCACGCTGGACTCCAGCCAAGTCAGGCCACCTCTCTGCCCTCAGGTCCTTCCTCTGTCAGATGAGGGGGCTGCTCCCATGTGAGTGGGACAGAGGAGTTCAGAGGAGGGGGATTGGGGTGCTCAGGAGGGGGTGGCTGCTGGATCCTGCAACGCTGCAGAGCTCTGTAGAAGCGCAGCTCTGGGTGCAGGGAAGGGTCCAGTACCAGGCTGTAAGGTGGGAATGCTACTGAGGGGACTGGCAAGGGGGTGGGAATGTTGGGGGTGGGCCAGATGACATGCACAGTCATTCCCATTCTGCCCCTTGGATTCTGGGGAGAGGACAGGGCCACTGTCCCCAGCTGCACAAGCCAGAGAAGCTGAGCCAGTGGCTCTCTGTGCCCAGGGCCAGGCGAGTTCTTCACGGGCTGTCTGTCTTCCAGCCCATGTCCTGCCAGGGAAAGTGGAGGAATGCCTGTGGCTACATATCCATGTGGGCACTGAGCCCTTCTGGCTTGCAGTGCAGTGAGGATGGGCACCCCTGGGCTCCTTCTCCCTCCCCCATTGCTGGGTGCCCAGGCAGTCTCCAAGGGGGTCTCAGGGATGAGGTCTTACCTGGCATATGGGCTTACCATGTATCCACTGGTCCCTTCAACCTCCTCTTTCATGTATCTGGTGCATAAACACCCTGATGGCCAAGTGGAGTCACCTGTCATTTGGACAGGTCTTGTGCCATGCCACCTCTTGGATTTCAGTTGCACTGTGCCCCTTGCGTGAATCCCCGCCCCTTGCAAGCTCTGTCTGTCTTAATTCAAGTCCTGGTCTCTCTACAGAGTGTGTTCCCCCTTCCAGCAGTCTCTGCACCCCTCCCCCAGCCCTGCCGCAGCCTTCACTGTCTGCATTCACAGGGCACGGGGATTCACTGCCGTGGTCAGTGCTCCTTTATGCCTGGGCAGCTCCTCCCACTGAAATAGATGTCCCCTGAGGGCAAGCCTTGTCCAACTCACATCCATGCCCCGGCCCCAGCCAGTGCTCCTCACGTGGCAGGCCTTGGTAAATGCATATTCAGTGTATGTTGCGGGTCTTGGTAAACGTGTATTCGGTGTATGTTGTGGGTCTCAGTAAAAGCGTATTCAGTGTATATCGAGGGTCTTGGTAAATGCGTATTCAGCGTATATCGAGGGTCTTGGTAAATGCGTAGTGTATGTTGCGGGCCTCGTTAAATGTGTATTCGGCGTATGTTGAGGGTCTCGGTAAATGCGTACTCAGCGTATGTTGAGGGCCCCTCGGTAAATGCGTATTCGGCGTATGTTGTGGGTCTCGGTAAATGTGTATTTGGCGTATGTTGAGGGTCTCGGTAAATGCGTATTCGGCCTATGTTGAGGGCCTCGGTAAATGTATTTGGCGTATGTTGAGGGCCCTTCAGTAAATGCGTATTCGGCGTATGTTGAGGGTGGTCCCTCGGTAAATGCGTATTCGACGTATGTTGAGGGTCTCGGTAAATGCGTATTTGGAGTATGTTGCGGGTCTTGGTAAATGCGTATTCGGCGTATGTTGAGGGTCTCAGAAATGCGTATTCGGCGTATGCTGCGGGTCTCGGTAAATGCCTATTCGGCGTATGTTGAGGGCCCCTTGGTAAATGCGTATTCGGTGTCTGTTGCAGGTCTCGGTAAATGTGTATTCGGTGTATGTTTTGGGTCTTGGTAAATGCATAGTCAGTGTACCTCTTGGCTCCTTTACGAACCCCAACTTCTCACAGTTTTGGGGTGTGGGGCAAGTCTGTGGAATGTTACTAGAAAGTGATCCCGGAAAATGTCCCCACAGGAACAGCCGTCTTCAGAATCATCCCCTTGGAATGCCTGTCAGGAAGCCAATCTTTTTATCTACTTTGGGAACACTGTGACCTTTTGTTTTGCACAGAATGCCTGTGAGTGACAAGAGGGGTCATCAGGACACAGCCCTCAGGGGCACGTTGTCCAGGGTTTCCTGAGAGCAGGGCAGGCTATGGAATCCTAGACTGGGAAGAGAAGTGCCCTCGCCCTGAGGAGCTGGCATCAGCTTCATTCATTTTCTCACCATATCCTGTGGTCAGCCAGCACTGTCCAGAGCTGCTCTGTGTTGGGCTTGTGCCAGGCATGCGGATGCCAATCTGGATAGGGCGTGACCTCATCCTCATGGGGCTCTGGGTGACTCAGGGGGTTTGGCAGCCCATCAATAGGCAGTGGAAATCTGGTGCAATGCCTACATCCCATGTGCATGTCTCAAGCTCTGCAGGCCAGGGTGGGGAAGGCTTTCCAGAGGAGCTGGCGTGGAGCAGGGCCCCAGGGAGAAGGCTGCCAGGCAGAGGGAACAGCTCAGGGTGTGGGAGTGGGTGTGGTGCCCAGGGAGTCCGGGGCCATGTAGAGGGTGAGCAGACGGGGGCAGCTAGAGGACTGGGGACAGGCTTGGGAAGGGCTCCAGGGCCGACCAGAGAGTTTGGGCTTTATCCCGGGTTCTGCTCAGGTGTGAGTTGTGGATGGAGCCTGTGGCTGCTGTTGGAGGCTGGAGGGAGAGGGCAGGGTGGAGTCAGGATGGCTGGGGACAGAGACTGGAGAAGGAGGTGAGAGAAGCTGGGCTTTAGGCAGAGGGTGCTGTAGGGAAGTAGGGAAAGGAAAGCACAAAGTGTCATCTAGAAAGCAGCTGGAAGCCAATCAGTCCTCAGTCTGCTGTCAAATAGGAAAACAAACACTCTCCTTCACTGCAGCTGGCAACGTGAAAGACACGGACACAGGGCTGCATCCGCCCCTCATAAATTTGCAGCCTCCCAGCCCAGCAGGGAACGTGCTCACCCTGCCACACGCCTCATCTCGGCCGCGAGAAAATCCTAACGGCAACCCCACCTCCCAGGGTTTCCACCATGACCTCTGTCCTGAGGCCCCTGGGGACCGCACGTTCCTGCCGTCGTGGTTCAAGTCACTCCCCACATGTGGCCTCCTTCCCGGGGATCTCAGCCGGAGGGAGACTCCCTTACTATTCCGCACAGGAAAGAGTCAATAAATAAAGACAGATTCCCTCTAGGTAGTGACATCTGGAAAAGACATGAACAGAAACAAACCGTTTTAATTTAAAAAACACCTGAAGCCTGTCATCTTAGTTAAGACAGCAGAAAGGGCCAGACAGGCTGGACTCCCAGCGGGGCTGCTGGGGAGGGTGGGGGGCTGCCTGGCCAGAGGGACCAGGAGGGCTGCTCTCCCAGAGTCCGAGGTGCCCGCTCCACAGAGCGAGGCAGACAGACGCCTCACTCGCAGCTGTGTTTTCAGACCTGGTTTGAGACTTGCCTGGGTAACTGATACCCTTAAGGAAATGAGAGTGTGGGCCCTGGAATGTCAGGATTGGCTAGACCTTGGAGACAGCGGCGCATGGAATGATTGAGAATAGACTGGACGCTAAATACACTTTGAGCTGGCTTTGAACCCAGGTGTGTCTCTCTGCAGAACACTTACTCACCTTGTGGCTTTAGCATTAATGGGACGTCTCTGGGCCCTGGTTTTCCTAATCTGAAAAATGCGGGTAGTAACAATCTTTGAAGGATGGTGCTAAGATCAATTAGCCTAAAGCCTGGCACGTGATGGGTGGCAACTAATGTGAGTGGACACTAGCAGTCCACCAGCCCCTCCACACCTGCCTGCACACCCGTTTTACAAATAAGAAAACTGAGCAGTGGTGGGTCCCCTGGGGGCACACAGCTAGTCCAGGGGGGCTTAGAAGCAGGCGTCCTAACTGTGAACACTGTTCTTTTCCAGCCCATCATGTTCGGCCTCCTTTTTCCTACTCATAGCACTTGTCAGCACTCAGCGAAAATGTTGATCACATTATGCATGGGCTAGCTTATACTGCGGGCACAGACCTGCCTCCCCTCAGCTGTCTCAGTGGCACCCACAACCCGTTTCCAGGACAGTGTAGTCATCTTTGTGAGACACTCTTGCTCCCTCCTTGCTGGAATTCTCAGAGTATAACGAAGCAATTTCCAAACTGAATTCACGTATGCTGCCTGAAAAATTGACATTTACCAATGAAATGTGTTAGGATCCCAGTTTAAATGCCACACCTGGCCTGGCGCAATGGCACACATCTGTAATCCCAGAGCTTTGGAAGGCTGAGGCGGGAGGACTGCTTGAAACCAGAAGTTTGAGACTGCAGTGAGCTTAATGATGCCACTGTACTCCAGCCTGGGCCACAGAGCAAGACACCGCCTCTAAAACCAAACCAAACAAAAACCACTTTGCACTCCCTTGCTCTCTCACTGGGGTGTGTTTGTACAACTATTTGCCACAACTTCACCCAGCTCTTTTTAAAATAATAAACTTTAAGGGCCGGGCGTGGTGGCTTACACGGTGGTGTGCATTTGTAATCCCAGCTACTCGGAGGCTGATGTGGGAGAATCACTTGAACCCGGGAGGCTGAGGTTGCAGTGAGCTAATATCGCGCCACTGCACTCCCACCTGAGTGACAGAGCAAGAATTCATCTCAATAACAACAATAATAATAATAAACTTAATTTTATCAGAACAGTTTTATATTTACCAAAAAATAGCGAAGCAGGTACAGAGTCCCCCATATCCCCTGCACCCAGCTGCCCGCTATTAACATCATACACTAGTATCATCATTTGTTACAATGAACAAGCCCACATTGATACAGTACTCAGATTTTCTTAGTGTTTAATCCTCTATGTCCTCTATTTGCTCCTCATTACATTTAGTCAGCATGTCTCTTTAGGCTCCTCTTGGCTGTGGCAATTTCTCAGACTTTGTTTCTGATGACCTGGACGGTTTTGGGGAGCACTGGCCGGGTGTTTTACAGGATGCCCCCTTGTTGGGATTCGTCTGATGTTTTCCCCATGGTAAGCCTGGGGTTGTGGGTTTTGGGAGGAAGACTGCAGAAGGAAGTGCCATTCTCATCGTGTCACATAAGAGGACACGCTGGCCACGTGACTTCTCACTGTGATGTTACCTGGATCACCTGGCTGGGACAGCCTGGCTCAGGTATCTTCACTGCACGGTCACTCTCTGTTTCTTTATCTTAACTTTTTTTTTCTTTTTTTTGAGATAGAGTCTTACTCTGTTGCCCAGGCTGGAGTGCAGTGGCATAATCTCGGCTCACCACAACCTCCGCTTCCTGGGCTCAAGCGATTCTCCTGCCTCAGCCTCCCAAGTAGCTGGGATTATAGGCACCCACCACCACACCCAGCAAATTTTTGTATTTTTAGTAGAGATGAGGTTTCGCTATGTTGGCCAGACTGGTCTCAAACTCCTGACCTTAGGTGATCCACCCACTTCGGCCTCCCAAAATGCTGGGATTACACATGTGAGCCACCATACCCAGCCCATCTGAACTTTTTAAAAAAATGCTTATACCTTAAGTTCTGAGGTACATGTGCAGAACATGCAGGTTTGTTACATAGGCATACCTGTGTCATGGTGGTTTGCTACATCCATCACCGCATTATCTACATTAGGTGTTTCTCCTACTGCTATCCTTCGCCTAGCCCCCCAACCCCCAACAGGCCCCGGTGTATGATGCTCCCCTCCCTGTGTCCATGTGTTCTCATTGTTCAACACCCGCCTATGAGTGAGAACATGCAGTGTTTGGTTTTCTGTTCTTGTGTCAGTTTGCTGAGAATGATGGTTTCCAGCTTCATCCATGTCCCTGCAAAGGACATGAACTCATCCTTTTTTATGGCTGCATAATATTCCATGGTGTATATGTGCCACATTCTCTTTATCCAGTCTGTCATTGATGGGCATTTGGCTTGGTTCCAAGTCTTTGCTATTGTGAGCAGTGCTGCAATGAACATGCGTGTGAATATGTCTTTACAACAGAATGATTTATAATCCTATGAGATTTCTGGGTCAAATGCTATTTGTAGTTCTAGATCCTTAAGGAATTGCCACACTGTCTTCCACAATGGTTGAACTACACCAACAGTGTAAAAGTGTTCTTATTTCTCCACATCCTCTCCAGCATCTGTTGTCCCCTGATTTTTTAGTAATCACCATTCTAACTGGCGTGAGATGCCCATCATAACTTTTTAAGAAAGATTACATTGCATCTCCCAGGTGAGCCTGTTGCCCATTTCTTGCATGAATACCTGGTTCATTTCATCTTCTGTGCCACATGGCAGCTCATTTCTTACCACAGGGCCTGTGCCCACAGTGCCCCAGAGCCACCCTATATAATAGATGAAAAGTCCCTTGGAGGGCAGCTGGCCCAATCCAGGATTTGACAGATGGGGCATCAGAGGCTCAGAGAAGGGTGAGCGGTGAGCCCAGCGTGGCACAGCAGTTAGGAGGCCAGGACGAAAACGGGTCTCTTAGGGCCCATTCCAGTGCCTTCCCTCCTGGACCACACTGGCCCTCTGGCTTTGACAGGGAGTCAGGCTTCACTGGCTCTCTCATTGCTATGACCTCTTCTGGTCGTGGGCACACCTCATCCTTAACAGATTCCTACCAGGGGAGGGGCGCCTAGAGGATCCTGGGAGGGGAGGAGGACTCTCTGCTGCTCAGCCTTATGTTCCAAAGCCCTGGCCGTACCTTCTTCAGTCCCTTCCAGACTGCCCATGGCTGTGATGGAAGTACATGGCCTCTGACCCCTGAATTCAGCAATCCCTTAGGTGGAAGCTCCTTACCATTATTATTTTTGGGTGGGGGATGGATCCTGGCCAGAATTTCTTTATGAATTAGGCTCGCTGATACACAGATGGATTCCAAAGTCACGATGCTAGAGGCTGCCCTTCAGAGACTGTGGACTCCTGGTCTCTCTCTCTGTCCTGGCTGCTTCAGAAACAAAAGCCATTTTAGATGCAGCGGTTAAATGAATGCAGCGATATACTCTTCCGACTCATCTCACGAAAGCACCTCTGAGATTTGATATGTCCCTCCATGCGTAGCGTCTCACTTCAGTTCCAAAACACATTCTGAAGTCTCCGTTACACCCGCTCTTTGCCCTTTAAGCCTGGGAACAGCTTTTCGTACAAAATAGTACGATCTGACCTGGCCCACTGTGGAAGTTAGTTTCTCTTCTCTGAAGTTCTCCTTCCCCAGCACCATTCACCCTGAGATCATTGGCAAAATACTGAGGGATATGAGGCTCAGTCTGGGGTGACTCAGGGTCCAGCCTCCAAGAAGACCAGTGGGACCTGTGAGCCCCTTAGGACGTCCTCAGACCTTGGGAAAGGTGAGTGTCTTGTTGGAGAGCTTGGAGGAGTGGAAAGAATCGTCTTATTTGGGGAGACAGCAAGCCAGATTCAAACCTCAGCTCCACCAGCAACCAGTCTCTTCCCCTTTAGCCCCTGAGTCTCAGCTTCTCATTGGGAAAATTGGAGGTAACAAGGCCTACATCATGTGGAGGCCATATGGATCGAATTAAATCTGGCCCACTGGACACTCTCAGTAAGGTCAAAAAAAAAGAGAGAGCGAGTATAAAAATACTAGTAAATGTATCTGTATGATGATTGCCCATTCACAAATGCACTGTCATGATTTAGCATTTTTACTTTGATGGTGGAAGGTGACAGGCTGGGTACTATTAATCCCTTCACATGGAAAGACTTAGGCTCAGAGAGGCTGTTCTTTGCCCAGATCCTACAGTTTTCCATGGAGGGGCTAGGAAAGGAATCCAGGGCTTTGGCGTCCATTTCCCTGTGCCAGAAAGAGGCATCTGCCTGAGTCACTCTCAGGGTGAGTAACACCAGCTTCTGCAGCCAACAAATCCAGAAATCTGTGTCCTAACACAGGAGGAGTACATTTGTCACTCTCATCATAGCCCAGTGCAGGTTGCAATGGGTTGGGGTGGAGGGACCCTCTGTTCCACACAGTCACTCAGGCCTCCAGGCTGCTCCCATTTTGTGGCTCCTTTTTTTGAGACGGAGTCTTGCTCTGTGGCCCCTGCTGGAGTGCAGTGGTATGATCTCAGCTCATTGCAACCTCTGCCTCCTGGGTTCAAGCGATTCTACTGCCTCTCGCCTCAGCCTCCTGAGTAGCTGGGATTACAGGCATGTGCCACCATGCCCGGATACTTTTTGTATTTTTTGGAGAGATAGGGTTTCACCATGTTGGCCAGGCTGGTCTCGAACTCCTGACCTCAAGTGATCCGCCCACTTCGGCCTCCCAAAGTGCTGGGATTATACATGGGGGCCACTGCGCCCGGCCGATCCTTCTTCTTCCAAGCCCTCTGAATCTTTTCTAGTTAGTGGATAGGAAAGTGGGAGTGGGAAATTGGGCATGGCAGGTTATTGGCCAGGCCTGAAAGTAGTGACATTGCTCTGTCCCATGTTATTGGCAAGAGTCAGCTACACAGTATCAACTAGGGGCACCAGGTACTGTCCAAAGTGGTCTTTGTGCCCAAGAAGAAAACAGTTACCTGCATAGACACCCAACGCATGAAACAAGGCCAATGGGCTCACAGCATGCCCTACTGTTTCCCCTGTTCCAGCACGGCAGGTGGCACAGCCATACTGATCAAAGCCCTTCCTGGAGGAATGCCATGTCTCCCTGGACTGTTTCCTGAAGAAACAGGATGATAATCTTGACCCTGCAAGCTGTAGGCATTTCCGATGGAGGAAGATGTAGGGAGAGGAAGCTGTCATGCCTCTCCCTCCATCCCCTTTGCTGTCTTTCATGTGGAGGAGCCAGAACAGATGTGGGAGGTGGTGGGCGCATCGGATTGGGAACCAGGGCCCATCTCCCCATCCAGGCCTCACGCTGGACCCCGTTGCCCCCTGGTGATCTGTACCCCTGAGAGAATGCCAGTGGTCACTGCATAGGTCAGTCGCCTTTGAGGCCAGGCTAGGAGCTCAAGAAGCGGCTGAAGGGCAGGAATAGAGCCGTGGTTCCACCTGGCTCTGGGGATGGGGCTTGAAGCTGGCTCATTCCAGAGAGCTCCTTTTCCTGCAGAGGCCACAAGCCCCCAGCTCAGCGCCATGGCCTTTGTTACCTGGATTATGCAGGATCTCCACTGTGGGAAGTGAAATTTTTTTTCAGATGGGAAGTGATTTGTAAAACAGCTGATAGCTTTAATGACAAGCCTATTTAGCTGATAAAATTAGCCATCAGAGGAATAACTTATGTTATCCTTTTGCCATAATTTAAATTTATGGCCAACTACCAGTCATCTTCACAGTGGATGGAAAGGGGCCAAGGTCGATCTCAGCTTTACCCTGCTCCTAAATCATTAGTTTGCAACTGTCTCCCGATTTTTATTGTTACCAACAATGGCGAAACTAATGGAAATAAACATTGGATGCCATCCCAACAGCAGATGGGTTTGAAGGCAGGGCAGTCTGTGCAGACAGCACTAATAGGATAGAGCAAAATTACTGCTATTGCATTAGATACCATCGAGCTTCTGGCCAAGGTGTGCATTGATCAGGCCAAGGCCCCTGTCAATTGGACTCTCAACCGGACCATTAAAGGCAGAGAAGCACTGGGTGCGCCGTCCTGCCGCCCCGGTGGGTCTGACCCCTCCTGGGCTTGCATTAAAAGCCCAGCCCCGATGGAAGGGGCCTGACTTACTCCAGTGTGCACCCTGCGGGCCTCCCTGTGGATCCCAGATGATCTTGTCAGGCTATCTGATTAGAAATCCTTAGCTAATGATGTGCGCTAGATAGGGCTGTGACTGCACTTTAATTCTTCCCAAGCCTGGGGGTGGTCTTTTTTCCCACTGGCCCATCTGCCAATGGAAGATTTGCTTCAACAAAGCCACCATGCGCCTTCTTTTCCTGAGGCACAGGCCCGCGTGAGCCCCAGGGAGCCCCAGTGCAGTGGTGTCTCTTCCTGCCTTCAACAGTTCGACTGCAAGGTGCTTCCGTGCGGGTTTCTGTGGGGGGTTTTGTATTTATCCTGCTTAGGAGTTTCTGAGTTTGTTGAATTTGTGGCTTGATGTTTTTCATTAGATTTGGGAAGTTCTTGCCGTGGTTTTTTTATTCATTGCACCTGTCTCATTCTTCTCCTCATGGAGCTCCAGTTGCACCTGAGGCCATTTGGTTGCATCTCATGTCTCATATCCTATTCTGCTCCACTATTCTCTCTCTCTCTCTCTCTCTCTCTCTCTCTCTCTCTCCTTTTTTAATGGCTGTAAGTTTTGATATTTTCCTATAGACCTGTTTTCAAGTTCAACAATACTATGTCCAGTCCCCTGTTAAAACCATCCAACCAATGACTCAATTTCAGATACTGTATATCAATGTTCTAAAAGTTTGATTTGGTTCTTCTTAGAGAGTCTAACTCTCTACTGAAACACTACACCCATTTTGTCTGTCTTTCCCCCCTATTTTTGTTAACATAGTAACTGTAGTTATTTTGAAGTCCTTGTCTGTTCACTCAAATATTGACCCAGGTCAGGTTCTATGAACTGCTTTATAGCTTGATAACCAATCATGTTTTCTGCTGATTTGCATGATGAGTGATTCTCACAGTGTGCTCCACATCCTTCATGATGCATTTTAGAGGTTGTGGATTCTGTTACATTTCTCTCTGAAGAGACGGTTCTCTGGGAACCTGGCATTTGGCAGGGCATAGGGGAGGGCCCTCAAAACAGCATGGAGCCTTAACTGCACTTGCACTTCACTCCCTCTAGGTGGGGTCCTGGAGCTGGTACAGAGCTTCTCATAGACTTGGAATTCAGTGCATCCATTTGCCTTACTGGACACACAGTGAAACCGAGGCCCGGGGAAGAAAAGAGGTTCACTCAAAGTCAGGGCGAGGGAGGGGTGATGGGCCGAGAACTCAGCCTCCAGTCTCCAGCCCTTGCTCTTCCCCTCTGGTGACTTCCTGTTTTCCTGGCTCCTGTTACCATCAAGCTGCCCTGGATTCTGCTGGGCTGAGTCACTTCCATCTTGCCCATAAGGCTGCAAGTTCCTTGGCACAGGGTCTTGGGGGCTGGAAGCCAGGGCTGTGGGCTGTGGCCCCTGCTTTGCTTCTGAAGCACCATCCGGGCCTGGCCTTTCCCCCACCCTCCCTCCCAGCACAGAAGGCTCCTTCCCACCTCCAGGCCTCGGTTCCCCATCTGACTCATGAGGCCCTGATGTCGTAGGGCCCCTGGGCAACACTGCAGAGGCACATGTGGCCATGATAAGCAGAGCAGGAGCCAGGAGGCCGGTACTGAGGGTCTCGCTAGCACCTCTGGAAACCCCCCATGTGCTGTCCCAGCCAGTGACTGGGCCGAGAGCCATGTGGCCCATGTGCACTTCCCCTCTGAGGAGTCAGGCATTCCTTCTCAGGGCAGACGGGCAGCATCCAGCCACCTCACACCCTCTGGGTGTGAAGCTTGCCAAAATCTGTCCCCAAAGCAGGTCATCCTCTCCCTCACTGCCATTTCCAGTCCATGCCACGTGCTGACGTCTCACCTCCTAGGTAGTTCTCTTACCCTTCCTCTTATCTCCACCTTCGCCGTCTCCACCTTAGTCCATATCTGGTCATCGCTGGCACGGACTTCTGCAGTAGCCTCCCAGCTGGCATTCTCATGCCCACTGTGGCCCCATCCAGTCTGTCCTCCATTCTGCAGTCAGCATGGCCCTTTCAAATGCCCATCTGGCTCACTGCACCGCCACTCCCACCACGCCACCCTTCTGTTTGGAGGACTCCAGTGGTGGTTCTTTAAAACATCTTACTGTGGCTACAGGCTCTGCCTGGTGGGGCCCTGGCTGAGCTCCCCAGCCCCTCCTGGCCCTCTGGCCCTTGTATACACCATGCTTCCTCTACCGTAAGTACCAGCCCAGCTGTGTTTGGCTCTTAGAGGGGACTTGTTCCCTGCAGTGCAGCTGACAGCCCTCCCTGCCCCCTCCCCACCCCTTGCTAGGGCTATCCAGGATTTATCTGCAAGCTAGGGAAGGCATTTTCATTCCAAACCTGTAACAGAATGTTAACATCGCCCTACCCTGCTTGACTTGACTTCCTACTGAATGAATGAATGAGAGAACTCCCGCACACTTGGAGTTCATCTCTTTAGCTGAAACTTGCCTCTGTGAATGTGCCTACATCTGCACATGTGGGCCTCGGGCTGGGCAAGCCCTGGCCTCTGGCTGTCTGGCCTGAATTCCAGCGGGACACTCCTGGGCAGCTCCATATCAATTACAAGCCATCAATAATGCATCCCTTCAGAGCGGCCAGGAAGCCATTAGCTGGCCTGCAGGCCCCGATGAGTGGCCTTGGAGAAAGTGGGCTGGGTGTGCCCATGGGAGGTTCAGATCAGCAGGGCAGGAGGGGGTCCCAGCCCCAGCAGAGCTTGGAAGGTTGCCTCATGGGCCCTCAGTCACCTGTGAGAGCTTACTGCCTGAGGGGTGGCTTGCACCCTCTGACCCTGCACAAAAAGGCCTGCTTTCTCACTCTGTGAGCCCTCCAGCCACCTTTGAGTGCTGGGTTGTTGAGGTTCAGTGTCTGAGCCCAGAGTTAGGGCTGAGTCTGTGACCAGCATCAGGGCTCAGTGTGTGACCAGGTCAGGGCTCATTGGGTGACCAGAGTCCAGGCTCAGTGTGTGATCAGGGTCAGGGCTTAGTGCGTAGCCAGCATGAGGCCTCCATCTTTGTCTTAGCTTTGGGACAGGGGTGCAGCTCAGTTGGTGGTTGGAGTTAGGGCCCAGTCTGAAGCCGCGGAGTTGAACAGGCTAACTGGTTTCCTGCATTGATTTGTTTGTGTATTCAGCAATGTTTGTTGAATGCCTTTCGCATACCACGCAACAAAACAGACAAGACTCCTGCTGATGGAGATGCTGTTCTCTTGGGGGTGAAGGGGAGCAGTGGTGCCGTGGAGGTCTCACTTGCTCACGAGAACCCATTGTGCATATTTCCCCCATGGCATCTTGTTGGTAGCTTGATATCAGCCATGCCAGGAGTATGCCTTTTTTTCCCACCCACTGGAACACCACTGGGGGTGAATAAGAGGTCAATGGATAGTTCTTTAAAAATGGTGGTTTGTTTTCACACAGCTAATAAAGACATACCCAAGACTGGGTAATTTATAAAGGAAATAGGTTTAATTGACTCACAGCATGTCTGGGAAGGCCTCGGGAAACTCACAATCATGGCAGAAGGGGAAACAAACACGTCCTTCTTCACATGGCGGCAGGAAGGAGAAGTGCCGAGCCAAAGTGGGAAAAGCCCCTTATAAAACCATCAGATCTCATGAGAACCCAGTCACTATCATGAGAAGAGCATGGGGGTAATCACCCCTATGATTCAACATGGGGATTATGGGAACTACAGTTCGAGAAGAGATTTGGGTGGGGACACAGCCAAACCATATCATGGCGTGATCACAAATATTTATCTGATTTCCTTCCCCAAACCCCAGTGGAATGACAGCAAAGAACAAAGTCATAAATGCATAAGAATTAAGAAACTACCTCTTAGACGAGTACAGTGGCTCACACCTATAATCCCAGCACTTTGGGAAGCTGAGATGAGGGGATTGCTTGAGGCCAGACATTTGAGACCAGCCTGGGCAACATGGCAAGACCCTGTCTCTACAAAAAATAAAAACAAAAAAATTAGCCGGGCACGTGCCCATAATCCAGTTACTTGGGAGGCTGAGGTGGGAGGATCACTTGAGCCCATGAATACAAGGCTGCAGTGAGCTATGATCATGCCACTGCACTTCAGTGTGGCAGACAGAGTAAGACCTTATCTCAAAAAAGAAAGAAAAAGGGAGAGACAGAGAAAGAGGAGAGAGGGAGGAAAGAGGGAAGGAGGGAGGGGAGGAAGGGAGGAAGGGAGGGAGGGAGGGAGGAAACAATTCTCTTTAAGTCTTGTCCATTAGGACAAAGAGGAAAGAGATTTTAGTGAATTGGGGGAAAATGGAGACTAGACAAAATGCTACCTGATCCAGCAGAGTGGAGAGTGAGTAACTAAAGTGCCCACAGAGGAGGACAGTGAGGGAAATGGGGTACCTCTCCCCTCGGAACCCCTGAGAGTCTGGGAGGAAGGGGGTGTAGTGTGAAGCTGACACTGGGTGGGCGTGGCTAAAAGTCTGCCTGCATAATATTTGAGATCCCATGACGCCCTTCCAAATCCTGCATGGCCAGGAGACTAAGCTCCCCCACCCTGCAAGAATCAAGGGGTTTGTCCTCGGGAGAAAAGGAACCAAAAGGCTCTGCAGGTGGGCACTGGGTCAGGCAGGGACCTGGGGAAAGGTGGAGGGCTGAAAATGAGGATTAAATCAAAGTCTTTCCCCCTAAAGGTGGGACCCTCTGCCCCATTCCTCTGCCCTACTCCCAGCACAGAAGCAACCAAACTTACAGCCTCAGGCAGGAAGCTGAAAACCTGCGCCGTCCCAGAAACAAAACCTGTAGACCCTGGCATTGGGAGGTTGTCCAGTGCCAGGTGGATGCCTGGCTGCCCTGTTGTTCGTGAATGCTTTTAGTTGTATGTGTGTCTTACTTTCATAAAAGTAAAATCAGGAAAACATTAAATACACAACAACATCAGAAGGTGGTAAGTGCAATGCAGAGAATTCAGATAGCTTAATGCGACTGAGTGCCCGAGGGGCTGCCCTAGGTGTCGGTCAGGGAAGGGCCCTCTGAGGGGGCCACCATGTGATCTGGAACAGAGGGAGAAGCTGAGAAACTGGCCCTCAGATCAGCATATGCTTGATATTATAGAACCAGGAGGAGGACTGTGTCTTGGGGTCAGGTCACAGGAGAGAGGATGAGACAAAGTTGGCCAGGTGGGCACTGCCAGAGGTGGAGGGAAGTGGGATAGCTGCTGGACTTCGGGGATGGATTGGATGTTGGGGTGAGGGAAAGAGGGGAAGTAAGGAAGGTGACTGCATTTTTGGCTCTGGCTAAAATGAGATGAAAACCCTTGAGGAACAGGTTTGGAGACACAGTGAAGAGTCCTGCTTTGACCAGATTGATTTCGCAACTCCTGTGAAAGTGATACTGTCATGGAGGCATTGGAGGTGAGAGTCTGACACTCGGGTTTGAGGAGTCAGGGCTGGAGAGGTGCATTTGGGCGGCATAGGCAAGTAGGTAACCTCCTAGGCAGGGGCCCCGGCGTGGTCCCGGCTGTCCGCCCTCCCTACTCGCCCGGTGCAGAAGCGATGTGAGGCGTGCGGGGAACACTAGGTGGCGCTGAAGGCCCTCCTTCCCGCGAGCCCGCGGCCCGGACCCGCAACGTCAGACCCAAACTTCGCCTTGGCCCAGATGTCCCAGGAAGGCCTGGGCGTGGCCATCTCAGCCACAAACCCACGAGATATCTGGAAGCCTTTACAAGAAGCTTTCCCCAATAGAAAGTAAAACAAAATGTGTGCAGCTTTGACAAGGCCAGGTTGCTGTCTGGCCACCCTGTCGTTCATGAATGCTTTTAGTTGTGTGTGTATGTTTTACTTTCGTAAAAGTAAAATCAGTAAAACATTTAAATACACAATATCAGAAGGTGATAGGTGCAATGCAGGAAATTCAAATAGGCAGCCATCCACCTTGGAGAAAGCCCTTAAGAGGAAGCAACCCAAGTCCTCAAAGAAGTGAAAACCCCATTTTGCAGAAAAGGAAACTGAGGCTGGGGAGGTGACGGGACTTGCTCAAGGCCACAGGGCCCGGAAGCCGCAGAGCTGAGAGTGAACCCGGTCTGGTCCTGGGTGCCTCCTCGTGGTGGAGAGAAGTGGGTGCTGCTGGAAGAAAACGAGCCAGTGTTCAGACCAGCGGGCAGTGACGCCAGGATGGGGTCCCCAGGCTGGGGACGCGGGCCCTGGATGTCCCGAGGTTTCCCGTTCTTCCTTAGTCATCAGTGTAAGGCATCTGCATGAGGCTTTCATGTTGTTGAGCACCCCTTGGGGTAACGCATCTGGGTGAGGAGCTAGAACTGAATTCATACCCAGGGCTCCTGACTCCCCGTCCAGTGGACTTTCCACAAAGCGCCCAGAGGTCAGGCTGGGGGTCTCTGCCCGGGCCCCCGATCCAGCCCGGCCCTTCTCCTTCCGCAGTTTGAGATCCGGCAGCTGCGCGCGCACCTCGCGCAGCAGGACCTGGACCTGGCTGCGGAGCGTGAGGCGGCGCTGCAGGCCCCGCACGTGCTCAGCCAGCCGCGCAGCCGCTTCAAGGTGGTGGAGGCCGGCATGTGGGACGAGGAGACGGCGGCCGAGAGCGTCGTGGAGGAGCTGCAGCCGTCGCAAGGTGAGTCTGGGTCTCCACCCGGCCCCAGATGCCATGGCGGGGGGCGCCCTCTCGCCTCCCTCCTGCGCCCCGGGACTGTGTGCAGAGGGGCTGGGGTTCCAGGTTCCCGAAGGCGCCGCGGTTCCTTGCAGGTGTATGCCCCTTCTTCACCGTGACTGGGGAGCACCCTCAGATAAGTAGCCTCGGGACTGCCTGTCAGAGCCCGGGAGAGAGCGTGTAGTCCAGCCACCCTGACCCAAACTAGAAATGACTCGTCCCCATTTTGTGCGTGTGGCCACCGGTGTGCGTTGTGTGCGGTGTCTTCCCTGTCCTCGCAGAAGCCGTAGGAGGGAGGTATGACTTTCCTGTTGTATGGCTGAAGAAACCGAGACCCAGGAAAGCCGTCCAAAGGCTCCTCGCTAATAAGTGGCAGAGCCAGGTTTCTTAGAGGTCTGGGGCTTCCTACTGGACTGCCACCTACCGGGTCCCAAAAAACTTCAGGCCCGGGGCCAGAGCAGCCCAGAGCCTGAGCCTTGCAGATGGTGGCAGATTGATGGGAAGGTGATGTTAGTGAAGATGGGAACACGAGCCACAGCCCAGGGTAGGGTGCTGTATGGAAGTGAGTTATTTATTTCTAGATTCAAATCCCAACTCTTCTATCAGCCATTTTTGTGACGGGACTCTCTTGGGGCCTGGGTTTTGCCAGCTGTCAAATAGGAGCAGTACTAAGGCTTCCTCACAGGACTGCTGCAAGGTTCAGAGGTTTGGGGAAATGCAAGGGGCCACCCAAGCCAGGAAATGGTGGTGCTAGGCTGGGAACTCGGGCTGTGGGACCCCAAACCCCAGCTTCATCCAGGAGCCATTTTGCCTTGGCATGCCGTGACCCCTCCAGGGCAGCGAGGACAGAGCGGATAGGCTGAGCAGGTCGGGAGGCAAGAGGCCTAGCTCCATGACTCTAGGTTTCCGTGTTCCCTTCTGTAAAATGGACTCATAACTCCAGCTCTGCCTGCCTCACAGGAGGTAGAGGTATGAGGAACCAATGGGTGTGAGGAAGCTCTGAGGGCTGTGAGACACTGCAAAACTGCACACAGGTCTTGGGAAATGAAGTGGTTGCTTTTTATAGCTGGGTGGGGAAGACAAGGTCTCACTCTTGGAGTGCAGTGGTATCATAACAGTTCACTGCCACCTCAAACTCCTGGGCTCAAGTGAGCCTCCT
Source organism: Cacajao melanocephalus (assembly GCA_963573385.1). Classification (NCBI taxonomy): domain Eukaryota; kingdom Metazoa; phylum Chordata; class Mammalia; order Primates; family Pitheciidae; genus Cacajao; species Cacajao melanocephalus. The sequence goes on from CAUYLG010001317.1 coordinate 25,329, forward strand.
GCCTCAGCCTCCTGAGTAGCTGGGATTATAGGTACACACCACTACACCCAGCTAATGTTTTTATTTTTATAGAGATGGGGTCTTGCTATGTTGCCCAGGCTGGTCTCAAACTCTTGGCCTCAAGTGGATCCTCTTGCCTCAGCCACTGAAAGTGCTGGATTTGTAGGCATGAGCCACTGTGTCCAGCCACTCTTTTGAGAGATCTTCAGAGCTTAGAAACATAGAATTTGGGGGCAAGAGGGGACTTTTGGGTCCAGCCCTTCAGCTAATGTGAGAATCCCATCTATAACCCTATGAGCCATGCGGCCTCAGCCCTCCTCTAAGAATAGGTGCTTCATACCTCCCCGGGCAGCCCACCCCACCTCCACATGGCTCTGCCTGTAAGAAAATTCTTCCTCAGAGTGCAATGAGGCCTGGTCCCTGGCCCCCTGCCTCCCCACTGGCCGTGGGTTTCACGCACAGGCAGTGCTGTCCCAGCTGAGACCGTTTCAAGATTGTTTCTCCTCAGGGACCATCACCTGCATTCCCGCAGCCAATCCTCAGGGGACACACTCCCCAGTTCTTGCTGTACTGCCCCCTCCCGGAGCTCTCCAGTGTTTTGGTCTCGCAGAATAACATCCACAGCTGAATGCAGTTATTGGGGAGCTGCCAGCCCAGGGCAGAATGTTGAGGGGCCACTCCTGCTTTTTTTTTTTCTGGACCCAGGACCCTCATGATGCAGCTGGAAGGCTCCTGAGTTTGTGGGGACCCCCTAGCTGAGCTCACAGCTGACCGAGCCTCACGTCTTCCCACACAGCTCTGCTGAGCCCCGTGTCCCTGCAGCCCATCCTTGGGCAACAACAGGCTTTCTGTAGCCTCGTGCAGAACGTCACAATCATCAGTGTTCAGCTGTAGCTTGTTGATTCCTGCCTTGACTCCAGGGCTTGATAGGTCCTGATTTGCAACCGATCGCCAATTCCTGATTAATTGAAACAGCCCCCTTCTTCATCTTTCTCGTTTAGCCTTTGTTATGTCTGGACCTCGCCCAGCTGCCTGCCCTCTGCCGTCTCCCCTCCCCCACCATACCGTGATCATTCCAAAATCTTTCTTCCCACTCCCTGACTTCCCGCCTTTCCTGGTTCCCTGTGTCCCTCAGGAAAGAGCCCAAGCCCCTTAGGCTAGTGTATTAGTTTGCTAGGGCTGCTGTAACAAAATGCCACAGACTGGCTGGCACAAACTACAGAAATGTATTGTCTCACAGTGCTGGGGACTGGAACCTGAGATCAAGGTTGAGCACGGTTGCTTCCTTCTGTGGGCTGGGAGTGAGAATCTGTCCCAGGCCTTCCTCAGGCTCCTGGTGGTGGCTGGCAGTCCTCGGCATCTGTGGCTTGCAGAAGCATCACCCTGTTCTGCCTTCATCTGCACATGGCGTCCTTCTGTGCACATGTCTGGGTCTAGATTTCCCCTTTTTATAAGGGCCCCAGGCATAGAAGGGCCTCACCTTAACTAATGACATCTGCAACCACCTTATTTCCAAGTGAGACTACATTCTGAGGTACTGGGGGTTAAGGCTTCAACATATGAATGAGGAGTGGGTACCCATTCAAGATCAAGTGAGCTTTTACCCTTCTGCTCCGCGGGAGGTTTCTGTCCTCCCTGAGTTCCCCTTAGGACACCTGCGTTACTGTTTTGACAGGTGTACCCCTGATGATCTTGCCCCGGGCTGCCTCCCCAGCCTCATCTCCTTCCACCCCAGCTCAGCTTTCACTCGAGAGGAATGGAACAGCCTTTAGTTCTGTAAATGCTCTGTGCGGTCTCTGAGTCTCTGCATGCTGTTCATGGGATGGCCCAATCTGCCTACCAGACTTCTCTTCATGCTTAGAACCCATCTTAGCATACGCTCCCAGACCTCCACGCCCTTCCCTGGCAGCCTTACACCGACTCCTGACTCCCACCAGGTCTGGATCTTGCCCTGCTGCCATAAGCGTTTATGTGTGTCTCCCCTCTAGACTATTTCAGGGCCGGCCTCGGCCTGGGCCTCAGCCAGGTCTCCACAGAGTTTGTTGCATTGAAGGTCATCTTCAAGCCGATAACTGATCAAAGTACAAAATGAGGCTCTCTGACATCACTCGTTCTGGTATGGAGCCCTGCATCTCCTCTGGGAGCTGAGGCCAGTCGGCAGTAGTCCACCCCAGAAACGCCACTCTTGGCTTTCAGCCCCCAGGCTGGTCCTTGTGGAATCTGCCTTCTTATTCTTTTTGAAAGTTCTTCTGGAAGGTGGGAGCAACTTTTGCCCGCTTTGCCTGGCTTCCCAAGGATGAAAGGAGCAGATTTACGATCTCACAGCCCATTCCAGGATCTTCCCCCATGACAGCCTCCTGGCTCTGCCCACAGCCTGTCTTGAGGCTGCAGCTCACCTGGGGCTTGGGCCTGCCCTGTGCTGTTCTTTCTGCAGGTCTAAGCACTTCCGGTACAGCCACTCTCCCCAGCACCTCTGTCTCTCTCTTCAGGGTCATTGGCTTTAGAGCTAACAGCACGGCCCTTGCTGTCCCTCAGCCAATTACCTACAAGACCCTGGATGCCAGATGCCACATTTGAGCCCACAGGGAACCAAGATTTGGGCTTGGAGGGTCCACAAACAAACCAAGCCTTTCAAATCCTCCTGCACATTCTAGCAGTGCTCTGAGGCTTTCAGTCCTGCCCCTCCCTCCTGCTTCTCCTCTCTCAGCAGCGCCTATAGTGGGCAACTTCCAGGAGGAAGAGAAGGGAGGCAGGGGCAGAAGGCAGAAAGCTGGGTCAGAGTCGAAGCCCACTCAGGGAAAACTGATCAGCCATGTGTTACCAGCAGGATGTCATGGGGTCTGCACTGTCCCTGCTCACCCTCCTAGAAACTAGGGTAGCGGGTATTTGGACAAGGCAGGCTCAGGCCTCCCATAGAGGTGCCAGACACACACCCTGAAAGCAGGTGCAGATGCCTCTCCATCCAGCCCTGGGTTGCCCCTGGCCTGCTCTTCCCTGCTTTTTCTGGGGCATCCCCTGGGTACCTCCCAACTCTCTGGATGCTGCCTGCCCCGCATAGACAGCTCCCTCTGCACACTGTTTCACAGCCAGCCCCAGAGAATCCACAGCAAAGCCAGTGCCTCCAAGACAGAGGGCAGAACATGGGCTGGCAAGGGCACCCATGATTCACAACCTCACATGGTCCAGGGACACAGGGCATCCCCCAGCTGATCTCTCCTTGACCAGGAGCTGTGTCCAGGGAGGGATTTTCATGACATTAGAAATTATGGCTGGACAAGCTAAGAGCACTGTAGGCCACTCTGGAGATTAAGTAAGGGCAGTGTTTGTTGCTAACTGTGACCTTCAGGCCAGCAAGGCTCTGAGGCCCATCTCGTGCACAGTGGGACACAGACAATCCAGGGATTAACCTGCAGACAGGAGCTGAGTCACGGAGCCTGCATTTTGCGGGGAGGGGCCTGCATTTTGTGGGGTGGGGGAGGGCAGCCCTGGAGGGCGGGGTGCCAGCCCCAGCCGTGAGGAGGAAGCGGCTCTGCAGTCTCAACGGTTGCCAGCAGGTCACAGTCAGACAACGCCAAGCAGCTTCTGTTTAGACTTGCTCTAGCACAAATCATTTTTAAAACCTGGGCTGCAGAGTTCCAGGCTTTGGGGCCTGCCAAGTTCACAGTGCCCCTGTGTAGTCATTAATACTTCTCTCCCAAATTTATTAGTCCTGAAGCTCGCCCATAACTTATGAATTACAGCTCCTGGTGGGAGTGCCAAGCATCTCACCATATATCACAGGGAACCTTCGTGTCCCCCACGCTGCTGCAGCCTCCAGAGACACTGCCACAGGGGTGTACCCGGCCAGCCTGCTCTGTGCCTGCCCTCTGCCAGGCAGCAGCAGGGGAGGGAGCTCAGCCTGAGCAAGTGCTTGTCCTTGGAGAGGAGCGGGCCTGGGTGCTCATGAAGGCAAGGCCATCCACTGGCCTCCAAATGTGTGGGCCTGCCTGGGACACGGGAGACCCCAGGAACACCAGGGCTATAAGACTAGACCTGAAAGAGCCTCACACAAAGTAGCACTTGAAGCGTCCGGAGGGACATGGGTTTAGGACTCAGGTCTGGGTTTGAATTTCAGCTTGGCTTTCAACAAGTTACTTCCGTGATCAGGGCTGGCTTCATGGGCGCATGAGCTGTGTGGTCACGCAGGGCCCTAAATTTGGTTCACTGCTCTGCTGTTACCTTCTTGAAATTCTTCATACTTTTTAAACAAGGGACCTAGAAATGATGTAGCTGGTCCCGTCTCCATCCTGGTGTTTCCAGAATAGAGCAGGTGGAGAAGTTCTTCACTGAGAAAGATTGGGCATTTAGTTACACGCGCAGCTCTCATCCCTCATATGCAGTAGGTGCTCAGTGAATTTAGTGCCCTCCTTGGTGAGGGCTGCCAAGCCATGGAAGAGCAAGTTGGAGTTTGAGAGCAGGAGCCCAAACCAGGAATCGGGGCCGTGCGCTGGGCTTGGGGCCTGGGTCTGCACACTTCTTGCGGTTAGCGCCCCATACCCCCCTCTGCCACACCAGAGTCCATGCAGCCTGGCCAGTCCCTGCCACCTCCAGGAGACATGGCCCGGCTGACTCACCACCCTTTCTCTCCACCTCCGCCTCCTCGCTGGGCAGGTTGGGGGCTCCACCCAAGAGGTAAAACCCACATGATGAACGTTGCCACCGCTGCACTTGATGGGCTTTGGGAGGATTAGCTAGGTTGGGTTTGCAAAGTGCTCACACCCTGGGAAGAAAGGTGCCGGGCAGAGAGAGCAGCTGCCACAGAAAGCACTGAGACTTTGGGCCAGGGTTTCAGGGAGGCAAGTCCTGGCCTCGGGCTAAGCATTCATGGGCTCAGTGACTCTTTCCAGTTCACCAGCAGAGTAGGCAGTTGCTCTCCCCATTTCATGGATGAGGAAGCTGAAGCTCAGAGTGGCTAAGGGATCTGTCCAAGACCACACAGCACATGCCCTGCAGAGCCAGGTTGGACCTGGGTCTGTTTTGTTCTGAAGCCTGTGTTTGTGCCCATTCTTTCCTGCCCCTCCACGGACTGCACCGCACAGGCCCCTGTGGGGTTCTTCCTGCGCGTCTCTAGGGCTCCCCAGGGCTGAATCAAAGCAAACCCCCAGGGGCAGGGACTTATTCTTAGATGGAAGGTGGGCAGTCCCGTGTGAGGCCAACAGTGTGGCCCATTCCTGGCCATAAACATCTGTGTCTGCTTCCCCTGCCACCCCTCCATTCCCAAACCCCCCGGTCTCTCTGTAGGAGGAACCAGGGCAGGCAGTGGTTCCGTGGCTCCCTGGAGTCGGGGTGGAGGCTGGGAAGTCAGTCCCCACAGGCCTCTGATCCAACCATAGTCTTCTGTCCAGTCCACCCTAATGGCACTTGGCATATGCCAAACTCCATGCCGAGCACCAGGGAGACAGTAAAATGTGGCTTCTGCCCTCCAAGGCCCTTGGTCCCCGCCTGTGGGTGGAGACAGAACCCCAGCCCAATTGGTCAGTTCTGGAAGCAGAGGATCCACCGGCCTGTGTGACCCAGAGAACAGGCAGGCCTGACGTCAGCACTGTTAGTGAGGCCCAGGCCAGCCTGGCCCTCAGACTCATGCCGTAAAGCTCACTCCGAGGCCCTGTGTGGGGCCAGGTCTGGAGCAGAGGGAGTAGGGACAGGGGAGCAAGTACAGACTAAAAAGACCCCTCATGGCCACCTAGTGACCCAGGCTGTGTCAGGTACATCCCAGGAACGAGCAATCTGATTCATTAAACCCACAGGCAGGGCAGGAGTCCAAAGGGGAAACTGTGAAGTCTGATCTAAGACTGGTCACAGGGCCAGGGGTCCCTCAAGTGGTTACAGACTTGGTGGAAGTCGAGTTGCTGGTAACAGGCACTAAAAAGTGCCAGGAACCGGTCACCAAGTTGGAGGACGTGGAGGAGGACGGAGAAACTGAGTTCTGTTTTGGACATTGAGTCAGAGGTAGCTGGAGGCCAGCCAGGAGTTGTCCAGGGACGGTTGGCCAGACCTCCAAAGCTCAGGAGGGATGTCTGGGCCGAAGGTCACCTGGCTTACGTTATTTTTAACAGCTTGCATGAAGATGTGAGCATCCTTAATTATGTAGGCAACACAGAGAAAGGAGAACGATCTAACACCTTGGTAGACTGAGCCAGGACTCAGGATGCCTCCAGCAGGCTGCCCCTATGGCCCAAACCCAGCAAGCTGACGTTTGCCCAGGGCAATGAGCCCTCCTTGGGGGTTATATGAGTACAGGGTGGGGAAGGCCTGACCTGGCCTCAGCTCCTGCAGAGAAGACCTGGGTGTCCATGCTGGCCACAAGCTCCACCTGAGTTGGCAGAGGGGAGGGCGTTTCTGAACACGCTTGGAGGGTATGAGGGTGCATTAACACCGGATCTCGGGACACTTGGCACAGTCTATTCAGTAGTCACGGCCTTGCATCACAGGGACAGGGAGATCACTGTGTGAAGTGTCGACCCCTCAGTCTGGAGCTTTCAGAGTAAACGCTAGTCCCTTTCCCCTCCCCGCTTCTCCCTCCTTCACTCCCTCCCTCCCTCCGTTCTTTCTCTTCCTCCTCCTTCCATTCTGGTCACAGGCTGGACCCCATCATGATGCCTTCAGTGTGGAAAGGCTGGGAAACCAGGGAGGGGTAGAGAATGCACAGGGGCTTTCTAAGAGGAGACTTCCCAGGAGAGACATGAGGGACTTTTTAGGCGGTGGAAGGGCTGTCATGTAGACGGTGAGTAGAAATAGGCTTGTCCTTGGTACCTGTGTGGAAGGCAGGACCAGGATGTGCAAGCCTCACACGCAGTAGGCACTTCTTATTAAATGCTAATGGGCCGTTTGACTAGGAGTGGATGTCCCGGGGGGGCCCTGACTGTGCTCCCAGCAGGCAGGGACTCCTGGGCTCAAAACCTGGCAGAGTGGGCTCACTATGACTCTACTGAGGACAGATGAGTGAGAAGCTGCCCAGGAGCTGATGAGCAGAGCTGCTCCACAAAGAGGCAGGCACGCCCTTCCTAGAGGTGTGGGGGCTGTGGTGGAGAGAGCCCTTCAGGCTGGCTTCAGGGGGATTCCTGCACTGGGGACTGGCCAAGATGCCTCGGACCCCTTCTTACTCCGCTGTGACTCTGTCACCTCTTAGAATTTCAGAACCATCTGCCTGGCCTCCTCACAATCTGAAAGAGCCTTGCCAGTGCCCTCAGGGTACAGATGAAGAAACTGAGGCCCAGAGAGGAGATGGGACCTGCTCGAGCCCCCATGGCAGGCCAGTGGCAGCACCAGGAAAAGAACTCAGCATCTGGGATTTTCTCATTCACCCCGGCCTTCTCCTTCAAGTGGCTCTTGGGTTAAAGTTTCGCTGGTCTGTGGATACTTTAGCTGAGCTCATTGTCCTGCTCACATCACAGGGCCCTCTGGAGTCCCTGCAGGTGTGGTCTCAGGACAAAACCAAGATAAGTGACCAGATCCCCCAGCCTGGCCCACAGGGCCTGGGGGAACCTGAGCCTCCTGCTCGCAGGGACCAGCCACCCCTGGCTTCCCAGGGCAGCAGCCAGGCTAGACAGCATTGGCAGTACACACAGCGTACGGATGCCCGGCTGCAGAGGAGAGTGTAGCTGGCTGATGAGCAGGATCTGGAGCCAGCCCGGGGCCCTCCCTCAGCCCCAGCATTAGTGCAAAACACACCTCTGACCGCAGGCATTTAAAGATCAAAAGAGGCCAAAAAAGCTTTTAAGAACCAGGCCCCTCTGTGCTGCCTCCAGCCTCCCAGGGGCAGGGCAGACTGGCTTCTACAGCTCACAGGTGAGCCTGGGAAGGGCCCTCAGAACACAGTGGGTCTGCTCACCCTGTTCCTCAGAGAAGCTCCTGGGGGTGCAGACTCTGGCTGTAGGGGCAGCCCTGGAGCACCTCCACACTTCCCTGGGAGAGGGAGGACACCCTCAGCCCTCCTGTGCTGAGGGCTTTCTGGTGCCTGACCCCACCCTGGGAATCTGATGCTACCTCATTTAATCTCCATAGCAACTATGGAGAATAGGCATCATTCTCCCCATTTCACAGACAAGGAAACAAAGGCTAAGCGAGGGCCACTTAGCTAATACGTGGTAGAGTTGAGGTTTGAAATCAGGTCTGATTCTGCTACCCTTCCATGGCACCAGGAGCCGGTGGGCTGAGGAGGCAACCCCAGAGCACAGTTGGACACTTTGCCACTCACTCTCCCAGCCCCTCAGGCCTTCCTAATTATCACAGATCACTGGCCTGATAGGGACAGCCTTCCTGTCCCATGAGGCGCCTCCCGTGCCCTCAGGGCCTGCCACCCCTCACTGGCATTGCAGTCTCTGCTCTTTCTGCCACAGCTTTGGGAATGGCCTCTCCCAATCACACCTGACCAAGTTCAGACTTCCTGTGGCCCCTCACTGCCTGGCTGTCCTTGGAACAAGGCCCAGCTCTTAAGATGGCTTTTAGGGTCTCCCAGCACCTGCCTTTCCTCCCACTCTCAGGCCACTCTGAAAGTCTCAGCTTTCCTCTCTCACTCCCTCCCTGATCCTCTCAGGAGGTGAACCAAGACTCCTTATTTATTTTTTTTGGGACAGGGTCTCTCTGTCACCCAGGCTGGAGTGCAGTGGTGTGACCACAGCTCACTGCAGCTTCAGCCTCCCAGGGTCTAACAGTCCTCCCACCTCAGCCCCGAGTAGTTGGGACCACAAGTGTGCACCACCATGTCCAGCTAATTAAAAAGGATTTATTTTGTAGAGATGGGGTCGCCCTATGTTGCCCAGGCTGGTCAATGTTTCTTTAAGGCTTTGTTCCCATCCCCCTTGACATGGCTAGCTCTTCACCTGCCCTTCTGTTATTTGCTCAGTAACTATGTACTGAGCACCTACTACGTGCAGGAATAGTGCAGGTGGTGAGGGTCCCCAGCACCCCACCTCCCCAGCTCCATTCCTGTGCTGCATGGAAGGCTGGAACCCTCAGATGGATGGAGCCACAGGGGCTGTCTGGATGCGCATCGGCCCTATGGCCGGCTGTGTATTCCTGCAAACGGGATTTCAAGGTTTCTCTGAAGGCAGTGTTTCCAGTGCCCTTGAGAAGCTCAGGCAATGAAGGCTCAGGCTATCCAGAAAAGGAAAAGCCCTGAGGAATTATTTCCGCATTCTTCATCTCAGAGATGGGGAGAGTGGGGACAGAGGGGAAGGGCTCTGTCCAGGTTAGTACGAAGGCAGATGCTTCGTTAGAACCTGGGTCCCCCAGTACCCAGTGCAGTCCAGCTCCTGGGGCAGGTGAGACAGGGGGTCCCCATGGAAAAATAGGAGGTGGCTTCCGTCACACACACTGAGGGCTTCCGTGAGATGGCTGCCTCCTCTCATGGGGGTGGGGACGGGAGTATAAGCGGTGGAGAAAGAACTTGATGCAGTCTCTGCCTCTCGGACTGACAAGTGACCACTCATCCTTCTCTGTCCCCACCCCTGTAGAAGCCACGGTGAAAGATGACATGAACAGCTACATCAGTCAGTATTACAACGGGCCCAGCAGTGGTAAGTCTGGGTATGGGACTGTCCAGCATGTACCAGAACCCCATGCTACATGTGATCCCAGCACACCCTAAACCCGAGGGCAGAGACAACTCATGCCTGGCTTCCAGGCATGCCCATCTCCTGGTGCCTGTGAACCATAACTGCAGGCAGTGCTTAAGGTTAAAATACTGGAGCTTCAGCTTGCAGAAAACTCCAACGCTGGAGCTGAGGTTACCCAGGGGCCAGCCTGCAGGTGCCAGGATGGGGGTGTTCTGTGATCACCCATAAGAACTGCATGTGGAACCCTGAAGTGGGAAGGGGGGTGGAATCCAGAACTCCAGGTGACCTCAGTGCCCCCTACCTGCGCACCTGTGAGGGTGGGCACAGTGGAGGCTGAGGTGCCACAGCACTCCTGGGCATGAGGAGCTGCAGGCCTCAGGCACATCCCTGCTGGATGTTTCGTTCTTGCACTTGGAAAAAAAACCTCAAGGAATCCCAGTGGTTTTTACTTATGGGAAAGATTGAATTTTAAAATAATGCTGAGGCATTTGGTGTCTTGATTCTCCACAGACCCCTTTCATTTCAGGGCTCCACATGCAGTTCTTGAGTTTGAATTTCACAGCCCCAAAACCTTGTATCAGGTTGGGCCACGTGAATAATGCATTTGAATTTTTTGTTTTCCATAATTTAGTCCCCCTAAGTCCTCATCCCCCTCTTCTCTCCTCCCTCAAAGCCTGATCCAATATGCTGGTTTCAAAGACCACCGTCTCCAGCCCAGACCTCTTTCTCAGTCCTCCACAACTTTGTGGAGAAACCTCCCCACCCTGCACCCTCTGTAGGTCAGCCCCGTGGTACATCTTGCCTAAAGCAAAGAGCTCTGCGTGTCCTCTCTCTGACCCTGCGATGCACGCTAAGCAGGCTCTGATCTTCCTACCCCCCAGCCCATCTGAAACGGAGTCCTTCCTCAGACTGTGGAACCCAAGGCCCTGGCACACCACACTTCCTGAGTTAGGCTGGGCTAGGTTAGGCGGCTGTGGCAAATAGCCCTGTATGTCAGTGGTTTAAGCAAAGCCACACTGCAGGTTGGCTGGGGGCTCTGCTCCTGGGTCATCACCGTCACTCCAGCACCCAGTTGGCAGAACAGTCACCATCTATTCTAGAACATTGTTGGCTGCCAGGGCAAAGCACCGGCTCATAAAGCTTCTGCCCAGAAGTGCCACAGGTGACTTCTCATGGGTGACTGGCCAAAGTGTGTCACATGCCCACACTCGAGTTTAAGGAGATGGGGAGGCATAATCCCCCTCAAAGCAGGGTGCTGATGTTGGAGAAGGGCGTTCTACCAAGGCTTCCCTCCACAAAAGCATGGTCTACAGCCTGTCCACAGTCACCACCCACCGCCCGGCTCAGACTTGCCATCTTCAGGGTCCCCAGGTATGCCAGAGGTTGAGTGTGACCAAGATCCCCTCCTTCCTTGCAGACAGCGGTGTCCCAGAGCCAGCCGTGTGCATGGTCACCACGGCTGCAATAGACATCCACCAGCCCAACATCTCCTCAGACCTCTTCTCTCTGGACGTGCCCCTCAAGCTCGGCAGTAATGGCACTGGTGCCAGCGCCACCTCGGAGATTGCCTCCCGCAGCTCGGTCACCCGGGCCCAGAGTGACAGCAGCCAGACGCTGGGCTCCTCCACGGACTGCAGCACTGCCCGAGAGGAGCCATCCTCTGAGCCCGGCCCTGCTCCCCTGCCACTGCCGCTGCCACCCCAGCAGCAGGTGGAGGAGGCCACAGTCCAGGACCTGCTGTCCTCCCTGTCAGAGGACCCCCGCCCATCTCAGAGGGCCTTGGACCCAGCCCCCCTCACCCAGCCCAGCCCAGCGGGCTCGGCCCAAACCAGCCCCGAGCTGGAGCACAGGGTAAGTCTGTTCAACCAGAAGAACCAGGAGGGCTTCACTGTCTTTCAGATCAGGCCTGTCATCCACTTCCAGCCCACTGCGCCCGTGCTGGAGGACAAGTACAGATCTTTGGAATCCAAAGAGCAAAAGTTGCACAGGGTCCCTGAGGCCTAGAGCCTGCAGTGGGCTGGGTGGGAGGAGGGGAGACAGCCATCTCGAAGCTCTCCTGGGACCCTGGAGGCTGCCAAGGGCCACACGCGGGGCCCAGGAGCCCGCCTGGCCTCCCTCAGGGTGCTGCCTGCCTCCAGAGAGGCGACGCCAGGCCAGGAGGCCACAAGCTTCAGACCTCAAAGCCCAGAGCTGGCGTCTCTTCTCGCCCTGCTCAGGGGAGGGTGGTGCTCATGGCTGGGTTTTCTTTTTAACCATTTTTACAAAAACCAGCCTGTGGCCCAGCTTCAGCAGGGTAGAGTGCGGGGGGCCAGCTCAGCCTCTTCCGTTGCCTTCGTTCCTGACGCCCACCCCGGACCCTCGGGAACAGCACTGTGAGCAGGGGCTGTCCAGCCCCACCCCTAAGCCGTCTCTCCCAGGAATCCTGGGTGGAGTCCAACACAATCACATGGAGACCATCATCTGAGCCTACTTCATTTGTCCTCATTGTCATTCCAGCATGAGCGTTTCTGAGTCTCTTCAAGACAAATATCTAGTTTTCACCTTCACAGGATATAAAGGGATCAATCTAGAGGTGGGTGGGAAGGTTTGGGGGGCAGGGGGGGCAACCATTTTCCAACCTTGGCTTTAATAATAAAAACCAGCTGCACTGAGACTCCCAGTTGGTGGAGGTTTTCCTTTGGTTGCTAGCCCAGGTGAAGTGTCCAGAGTGGTTCCCAGCCAGGGCACCACCATCCACCCAGTTATGGATGTGTGTGGCATCACTGGCTCCCTCCTCGTCCCCTGTGAGCAGTCGTGAATCCTGGCCATTCCACCCTCCACATAGCTAGTGCCTGACCCCCTTCACAGGCTTGCTGAGGTCCAGGCCCCTTGCCGGACTGCACTGCAGCAGTCTCCTCTTGGCGCAGCCTCTGGTTTCGCCCTCTCCAGTGCATCTTCCCAGGTAGCTAAGCCTCAGCGCCCCTGCTTAAAAGCCTCCAAGGGGTTTTGTACGTATGACCATGTTTTCTTTTATATGGTTGGGGGGATGGTAAGGAAGACAGTTTCGTAAAGGGCTCCCATTGCCTCAAGACCGTGAGTGCCACTCACAGCCCCTTCGTGAGCTGGCTTGCTTACCCCTCTGGCTGTCCTTCCACGCCTCTGTCCATCCTGTTCTTTCTCCCCTCTACTTTGGTCTGGGTTATTCTCACTGTGAGAGTGTCCTGCCTGCTTGCACTGCTGGGCTGGGTGTCTTTGGAGCTTCTGTGTCCCCCTGGACTCACCTGACAGTGCACCACGCCCCTGGCTTGGTCAGTATCTGCTTCCCTACCTGCCTCCCAGGCTGATCCTCAAGAGCAATGATGAGCAGGCCTGAGCTTCATTAGAACCCCACAACTCTGTGCCAGGCCACAGCCCTGGGCACGGAGCCACTTGGGAAAGATGGCTGAATTGGAAGAAAAGGAAGGAAATTACCACATGCAGGCAAAGGGCACCCTCCTGATTCATGGGGAGATCAGCAGTTGTCAAAAAAGGTGTTAAAGGTGGCAGCATCCAACTGAGCCCCTCTTGGGGTCTGATTAGAAGACCTACCAAGGGGAAGCTTTTACGAAGGGCAAGAGTAGCTGTCCTGAGGCATCACAAACATCACTGTCATAGTGTCCATCACTGGGCACTCGGCCAGGGCCCCTACCCACATGGGCTCCTTTAATCCTTCCAGCGACCCCGTGATGCATGTATCACTAACCCCATTTTACAGTTGAATAATCTGAGGCTCAGAGAGGTTGAAGAAACTTTAAGGTTGAACACTTAATGACAGGCTCAAAATCTGGGCCCCCAAAACTGGGGCCCAAATCTGTTGCCACCATGCTAGGCACTGGGGTTCCCTGGGTTGAGAGCTTTGGGAAGCAAAGCGGTCACTTGGCTTTTGCCAGTCGATGGGCTGGAGGGCATTACGTGGTTTGCAGTCTGTAGGGCAGAAGCCAGTGGGCTCAGTAACTGGTGATCTCCACCCACTGGACTAGAAACGGCCACCCTCCTCCTCTAGGCTCACCTTGCTGAGTTGTGAAGGGCCTTCTGCAAAGCGCCATCGTCCCAGCTCTTCGGCTAGTGCTGTACCTCATGGGCACTTGAGTCTAGCCCCGTGCCAGGGGGAGCTGCAAGCCCAGCTGCCAGCACTCACATCTGCTGGGGACGCCTCCTCCAGGGAAGAGCCACAGGACAGGAGGGATACTATGGAGAAGATGCTAGGCAAGTGGCAGCTGCTCTCTTCAGTTTCTGTAGGAAATGGGTCTCTAGAGAGCTCCACTTCTTTTTTTCTTATGTCTGTTTTGTTTATAGGCACTCCACTTTTTTTTTTTTTTTTTGAGAGCAGTCTGGCTCTGTTGCCCAAACTGGAGTGCAGTGGTGCAATCTCTGCTCACTGTAACCTCCACCTCCCAGGCTTAAGCAATTCTCCTGCCTCAGACTCTGGAGTAGCTGGGATTACAGGCATGCACCACCACACCTGGCTAAATTTTGTATTTTTAATAGAGATGGGGTTTCACCATGTTGGCCAGGCTGGTCTTTAACTTCTGACCTCAGGTGATCCGCCCGCCTTAGCCTCCCAAAGTGCTGGGATTATAGGCATGAGCCACTGTGCCCAGCCTATTTTTTTTTTTGAGACAGGGTCTTGCTGTTGCCTAGTTCTACAGAGCAGTGGTGCAATCATGGCTCATGCATACTCGACCTCCCAGGCTCAGATTATTTCCCACCTCAGCCTCCCAAGTAGCTGAAACTACAGGCGCACGTCACTATCCCCGGCTAAATTTATTTGTGTCTTTTGTAGAGATGGGGTCTTGCCAAGTTGTCTAGGCTGGTCTGGAACTCCTGGGCTCAAGTGATCTGCCCACCTCAGCCTTCCAAAGTGTTGGGATTACAGGTGTGAGCCACTGGACTCAGCCAGAACTCCATGTTTCAAAGCAGATTTCTTGGGGTATTTACAAGTTGCTGTGAGGTGAGACCCTGCTGGGCACTTGTTGCCGCCTTCATGTTGTGTTGGAACTGCCTCAAAATACACAGAGGCTGGGGACAGAGATAACAGGTGGTCCCCAAGTCCAGAGCCCACAACAGTCATAGTGTAAGACGGTGCACATGGATGGAGGAAGCTACTTACCTGCCTGGGGACATCTGAAGGCCTCACAGTGAAGGAAGCATCTAAAGGCGACTTTAAAAAAGTAAGTATACCAGATCACCTCTTCTGTTTGTTGTGGGAGAGGACAGCGATTTTTAGGGGTAGTTTCAACACTCAGCTACAAAACTGGCCCACTTCCAGAGAATATGAGCAGGGATTTTTGGATCGTCTCCTTGACTTGACTTGAGGTCAGTCATTAAACCATTTAAAAAAAGGAATGTCAGAAAGAGGATGATGGGACAACAGTGCAAGCACAGGAACAGCAGTGAGCCAGGTGAGGGAACAGGGAGGTTTGGTGTCAGGAAGGGGATGGCGTGGGTAGGAAGGGGAAGGGACCACATGAGGGCAACCTGGAGAAGGACAGACGAGCCTGCTCACAGAGGCCTTGGATGCCAAGCCGAGCCAGATGTTCTCCCTAGAGATAAAGCACTATGGAAGGGTTCCCACAGTCTTCTGGTAGGTGCAGAGGAGCAGCCAGAGGGAGGGGCTTGTGTCCAGAGGAGAGGGAACAAGGCTGCACACAGGCAGGCAGGATGAAGGCAGCAGGTGGTAGAGACGCTGGGGAGACCTGACTGACGGGACTTGGTACCCGCTGGATGTGGACTTGGAGGAGCTGAGCATTGGAGACGCCACCATGTCCACTCTACAGTGTCTGAGACATCAGGGTGGCTGTGCCTGGCACCAAAAGCATAGAGAAGGACACCAGAGCCAGAGCTGGGAACATGGCA
The DNA here is from genome assembly GCA_963573385.1 of Cacajao melanocephalus. NCBI lineage: Eukaryota > Metazoa > Chordata > Mammalia > Primates > Pitheciidae > Cacajao > Cacajao melanocephalus. The sequence continues at coordinate 40,799 of CAUYLG010001317.1, forward strand.
GTGCCTTCTGCAGACTCAAAAGCGCTTCCTCCAGGCGGTGGGTGGAAGCCTGGGCCATACCCCATCCCACAGCAAGTCCTAGGGTGGGGCTTGGGGGCCTGGAGTGCAGGAGATGGAGGTAAAAGCTTCAGCTTTCACAGCTCCCCTGGGCACTGTATCCCAGAGTTATGGCTGGCGGACAGCTGGGGGTTGGGGGAGATGGAGCCGAACACTCCCTGGGAGGTTTGCAGCTCTGGGAAATGGCTCCCGGTTCTCCTCCACCCTTTTAGAGAACCCACTCTGGTGGCCCAGAGGAGCCATTGGGCTGTCCCTGAAGGGAAGGTCTGGTAACAGCCACTGTCTCCTGCTAGAACAAGAGGGTAGTAACAGTAATGACTCCCACATCTGCATTGCCTGTTGTGACAAGTGCTCTTCACAGGCTTCCCTCCTTAGCACAGCCCTGGAGGGTGGGCGCTATCTTCCCTGCTTTACAGAGGAGAAACAGCAGCCATGGAATGACTCATGCAGTGATTGCGCAAGGGCATACACTGAACTAGTAAGCTGTCATGTCAGGATTCAAACCTAGGTCTGTCTAGATTACATGCCATGCTAGCTGTGAGATGAGCTGCCCGGAATCAAACCAGGTGCCACCAGGAAAGCCAGAGATAGAAATCAGGACTCAGAGCCAGCAGTGCTGGTGACTGGCCCACAGGGGAGCTGGGCCGGAGCCCGTAGCCCCGGCCTGAAGCCCACCCAGGATCGGGGAGCTATAAGGCCTTCCCTGAGTGGCACAACGGGCACCTCTCCAGCCAGTCCTGGGCAAGATTCCCAACTCAAAGTGTGGCTTTTCAGATCAAGTCCCACAGACGGGGGTGTTGGGAGGGAACCGTGTGTGGCTAGAGGCTAGTGGCCTGGAATTCTCTTTAGCGTTGTGGGCACCCACCTGAACCTCAACTCAGGAGCTCCTTTCTCCCGCCAAGACAGCTCTTGATGGAAGCCAGAGTGGAGAGAGCACGGCTCCCACCTTGGTGCTGGCACCATGCTCCTCTCTGATGCTATTTGGTTATCCCTAAAGAGAGAAGACAGAGTTGGGGCCTCACTCTTGGAGCTGCTGACAGACTATCTGAGCCCAAGGAATCCCTCTTACTATCTGACAGCACCCCGTGGTCCCCTCAGCACTTGCATGGAGTTGCTTCACAAGGACCCCCAACAAAGCTGGGGGCTTAAACAGCCAAACCATGGACATTTCAGGGCTGGAGAGAAGTCTGCTCATCCCACTCCCACCCACCTCCTGCCTCAGGTGCTGCTGTACCTATGCACAGGATGTAGCAGAGCCTGGATTCTCAGCCCAGCCCTGTTTCTGGTTTGCTATGAGGCTCCAAGCAAATCCCTGGACCTGCTTCCTCCCCGTGTATAACAGGAATGATCCTGTGCCTCCCACACCGAGGGCTGCTGGGATAGCTAATGATGTAGTAGAAGGGAAAGCCCTCTGAGAATGTTTCAGGGGAGACACAAACAGAAAGCATCCTTATTAATGAGAAGTCTGGGGTGTTTTATGCGAGCGCACACTCAGCACTTTTGGGGTCGGCTGCCCAGGAGATGCTCTTGCTGCTGCTGATAGTCTGGTGTGGGAGGGTGGCAGTGAGTCCTGCCTCCAGTCCCAACAGTCAGCCTGGCCACTGTTTGCTCCTCTCCTGAGTGCATCCCTGCTCGCACATGCCCATTTGTTCCTCTGTAAACCATGCCTGTAGTCACTCTGAGTTAGCTAAGAGAGCACTGTTATCCCCCAGACAGGAGGCACCTTATCTTCCTTCCTCTCCATTTGGCGAGTCCTACTGGAGTTCCTGCCAAAAACTTGTATTTCCCTCACGTTAACTAAGTGAGGAATTCATCACTATTCTGAATATCTATCTTTGACTCCACTGCTGAAAAGTTTGGTATCCTCTCCTGGTGAATAGTTAATTTAATTATCTAAGGAAAATGACGAAACATTTGCTGCTAAAATTTATTGCAAGCTACCAGGAGACAGTGCTGGCGTAATTTTATGCAGAGCCCCAGGCTGCAGCATAGGGAAGCAGGCTGCCTATTCATCCTGAAACAAGCAAATGAAATTGACTACCCTGGAGATCAATCAGGACATTGAACACTGTGATGGATGTGGCAGAATTCTTGCGTCTGAGATTTATAGGTCACCCTTCACCGAGCACTCTAGGAACCTCCCCAACATCAATTAGGCCTCATAACTAGGTACGCTTACCTCCGCCTCCACTGATTAAAGAAGGGGTAGGGGGTTCTGGGACCTGCACCATGCCAAATACCACAAAAGGCCAATGAGCAGACTGGATCCAGATTGCAGTACAAAGATCCCTGCTTCTTTGAGCAAGGAGTAGTTCAGAACCAAGGAGTGCCAGGCTAGAAGGGGACTCGGGCACTGGGGTCTAGCCGTTGCATTTTCCAGAGAAAGCAGCTTACTTTGTCATGTTCTTGGTACTCCTGTTCTTTGTCCATGCTGGCCTTCTGCCTGGAATGCACTTCTTCATCTGGTTAATTGTGCTGCTCTTTCTGAACTTGGTGAGGCTGTCATATCTTGCTGCCCTCCACTGCAGCTCACCCCAGTCAGGCTAGATTAGGTCCATCCTCTGCACTCCCATAGAGGGACTCAGGATATGGCATGTGGTTGGGAGCCGAGTGGACTGTGGTCACCATTTATAGCCATGAGTCCTCCGGCAAGTGTTTTAAGCTCTGTAGGCTTTAGTTTACTCACCTGTAGAGTTGGGAATACTACTACACCTTGTAAGGTTTTAAGACGTAAATGAAATAACATATGTAAAGGGCTCAGCACAGCATCTTGGGCAGAAGAAGCCCTCAAAAACAGTAACCACTGTCTCCATCTACTCACCTCGTATGACACCCACCAATACACTCATAGGTTAAAGCTTGTTATCTAAAAAGATCACCTAGTTCACATCGCCATTTTACAGATGATGAAAATGAAACGTGAAAGGAGAGGGAAGGTGACTAGGGTGCCTCTGGGGCAGTAATGGGAACAGGATGAGAACCCAAGCCTCCTGGTGACCAGTCCACCCAGTGGTCCCCAGGTCCCAGATCCAAATGTCCCCTATGCAGCCCAAGCTGGGAAGGAAACACAGCTGGAGGTGAGCACACAAAAAAGAAAGCACTCACCTGTCTTTAACCACATGCCCAGTTACTTGTAGGAGACGAAGAAGGCAAAGGCCACACAGGTAAAGCCACCCCAGGGCCTCTCTCTCACCAATCCCGACACCACAGGAAGTAAATGCCAGCTTGCTTCACAGAAAATCCCTAATTCCATTGGTGTTCCTTGCTTCTCATGACAAGCCTGCTGTTTTGAGGCGATGCAAACCAGAGGACACAGTCCTGGAGAGGGCGGGAGAGCCACAGTCTAGTGGACAGGCCAAGCCTTCCGGACCCGGAGTCTAGTTCGGGGCTCACATCTCACGACTGCCTCTGGTCATTACCTCTCTGCTCATTTCTTCGTCCAGAAGGTAGGCATAATGATACACACTTTAGAGGTGGTTGTATTAGAAGGCTATATAATGTAACCAACACATAGTAAGTTCTTAATAAGTAGCATTTGCCCCAAATTCTGGTTTGTGTGCCAGTTCTATCACGTGTTGTGACCTGGGGCAAACTGCCTCCTATCCTGAGAGTCTGATTTCTTGAATGTTTCCTACTCTTTCCCCAACTGATGGGTGACACACAGTGCTTTATAAGCCAAGGATTATCAGCAACTTTTTTTGATTTGCTCCCCACAAAGATTTTTTTTTAAACCCCAGAGCTATAAGAAATTGTGGTGGCAGTATACCACCCCACATGGACTTTTCACAAGGTCAGTTAAGCCTCCCTTCACTCAGCAACAGCTAACCAAATCCATCTGCTACAATCAATGGCGTTCTCTGGGTTTCCCAGCCTCTTCAGCCCACTTTTATATAGACTCAAACAAAAACCCTTAGTGAGAGACAGCATGAAATGCAGTCAAGCTGACCCCCCCCTTTCAGAAAGAGCAGAAAGTGCACCTACAGCTGGGGTTTCCGGCCCTGCAGCCCAGCAGACACACTCAGGCTCTGGCGGCAGCAGGGCTCCCACTGCTATCCTGGGAGGAAGAGCCCTGCCTTCTGCCAGCCTCACCCATAGCACTGGACTCATTTTCATGATCTCCAGGAGCCCATCCCCAGCCAAATCTATCTGGAGCCAGAGTATTCCTGCAACAGCCCCTAATGTCTTCCATATTCTCCTCTCTCCCTCTATCCTGCATACACCACCAAGTTATAGGCCTTCCTCAAAAACTGTAAATGGTTCCCTGTTGCCAGGGGTGCTTAAGACTTGTTCAGATGGCATAGGAAGTCATACAGTTTTTATGAGACACTCTTAATATACTGATATATCTAACAAACAAGGAACAATTACCAACTAGCAGAAAGTATTTTAAATATTCAACGAAATCCACATGTCCCAAGACAAAAACAAAAGCTGCTGCTCTTTGTTCAGATCCACTTGCTACTGTTCGTTCACCTCGGAGTCTGCTCACATTCCCAGGAAGACAAGGGGTAGCAGCTACCAAACGTTCAGAAAGAAGTATGCAAGAAAGACTCAAGACTAGGAAACTGCTGTTGATTAATTTTTCCTGCAAATCAGGAGAAGACCTGTGTATGGTGTAACTATCACAGGACCATCGCTGGTCCAATGGAAATGGCAGTGTTCCTTGAGGGCAAAGCTTGAGAACCACTGATCTCTAAGGAAAAAGCCTCCTAGCCTGTGAGTCAAGGTCCTCTCCAATCTGGCCTCAACTACCTATCACCCTCAACCTCCTCCCTGACCCCAGTGGTTCTGCCCTCACTGCCTCATGCACCCACGTGAGCTCTGACATCAGTTTCCACTTCTGCTCCCATACACCAATTGAAGAGTCCTCACCCACTGAGGAGTGGCCGTGCCAGCCTCCTGAGGAGCCCTCTCTGTATCTGCTGTCCATGCTGAGACCTGCTTTCTGCTTTTACTGATGTCTCATCTCATCTTTCCTGGTAGCTGCAAAATCCTTGAGGGTAGGGGCTGTGGCTCCAACAGCCTGTACTCTCAGAGTCTGGAAGGATACTTTCCTCCCTGTCAAGACCACAAGCTACTTCGGGGAAGTGGCTGGACTTTACTCTTCTAGGTATTTGCTTCAGAGTCCCACAGCACAGGGGGTGAGCCAGAAAACCCAGCAGGGAACATTTCCCCACAGCACTGCTGAGAGCGAGTGGGACCTGGGGGAAAGCTGATGCTGCCCCCTCTCAACTACTAAGCAGCTGGGTGCAGGGCCCTTACTGGGCCTCAGGCCTTCTGCAAATGAAGAGGCTGTCAGCTTCAGCTCAAGGACCTGCTTCTCTCTCCCCTCAGAGGGCTGCCCTTCTAACATGCCTTATTTCTGCCCTCCCAAGGTCTCTGTGTTCTGCCAAAATAACCAGGCCACCAAATTCCCAGAGCTGTGTGAGGTTAATCAAAGACCTCAAATAAACTAGGGAGAAAGGCAGGACACCTATACGCAAGCATTAAAGAAAGCTACCCCTAACATCTTTCACCCATACTGCTTCCAGAGCTACTGCTATGGGTGCTATGGCTGGACACAGGGGCAATGTCAACAGGAACTGTTCGGTTTCCAATAAAACAGAGATTAAAAGGGCACAAACATGTGCCTCTTGCATATATAATAGTTTCAATGACTTGCCTCCACCTCACATGGCTGCCTTTTTAGGGTAAGCTCTAAGTGGGTACTCAGAGAAACTTTTGTGTTGAAAAAAATCCCACTGGAGGGACTATTCCAGAACACCCATCCCTCCTTCTCAACCAGGATCCTAAGTGTGCCCCTCCCACCCAGCATGAGGTACTTAGTGCCCTTTACCTGAGGCTGCTGTGCAGTCACACTGTCCCTTGAGCTGAGGTGAGGGAGAATCACGTCCTTAGTGAAGTTACCACTCTGAAGCCAGTCTGCCTGGTTCCAAATCCTGACTCTCATTCATAAGCTGTCTGAATTAAGGCAAGTTATATTACCTCTTTGAGCCTCAGCTTCCCCATCTGTAAAAGAGGGATAATAATAGCATCTAACTTACAGGGTGCTGTAAGAACTGAAGGGGTTTAACGTGTAAAGTGCTGGGAACAGCGCCTGGTATATAGTAAGCATTGTACTTAATGTTATGATGACGAGCTGTTCCCAGTAAATACCAGTCCAGTGAACAGCCGCTTGGGGCTGTGGCAGGGCAGCCAGGACAGGAGGGAGCAAAAGGAAAAAAGACCAACCAGTTCAACTCTGAGTCAAGGAACCATGCCAAGGTACCACCTGGGATGTCCCTCCCTGAGCCAACACACCTTCTACTGGAGGCGCCTCTGCAGCCATCACCTTTGCCATCTCTCCTGCCCACCCCTTTCCCCCCCAGTTATAGCATCCAATAGGGATGAGGGGTAAATGGAGAAAATCCTGAGCAAGCTTAGCCCTTTTAGGAAGAGCCTCAAAGATAAGAACAAGACACAGGAATGACTCTCACAAAGGTGATTCCAGCCATGTGGCCTTGGCCAAGTCACTTTACCTTCTTCACTTATCTGTGCTTCAGTCTCCCCATCTGTACAACAAGCGGTCTGACCAGATGATCACTGGGCTCAGACATTCTACGATTCTTTGATTCTAACAGACATTACTTGCAAAGAGGCATCATTTTACTGCTCTCCTCTCATCTCATTAAAAGAAGACTGAAATGCCGAAGACACAACGTTTAAAAGTGTTTCAATAGCAAGTGATTGTGACACAAATCAGAAAGGGTTCACTACTCAGCTGGGGAAGGGCCCCAGGCTGGCCAAAGGTATTCTAGCCCCCTCCATCACTTATCACTGCTCACTTCCCTTCTCCTCCCTGCTATCTGCTTGATCCAGGTCACTATTCCCACTTCTGCAGGTCTGATTCAGGGGGGCAGCCCTCGTCACTCTACTCGCCTACCTACCCATCCCTTCCTGCAGGCCTGTTCAAAGCCTCACCAACCACTGCTCCTGGGCCTGCACCCACACCAGCTGTAGCCTTGGTGACACTCTTGGACCTCAGCTGTGCCTTGGGCAGCAGAATCAGAGTGCCAGAAGTGACTACACAGGCCTGGGTGCTTCCTAAGAGAGCCCAAAAGCAGCCAACAGAAGGTAAAAGAAAGGCTAGAGCAGTCTCTGTGCAGGATTTTGAACATTTATAATAACATCAAACTATCTGTTTGCATCAGAAGGCCATGCTGTCTCAAAGCAGCCCCTCCTCCACTCTCCCTCCTTTACAGACAAAAGTCCTATAAACTGACAAAACCTTAAAATGAAATGGAAAATGAAATTTACCTTAAGTCAACTAAATACATGGAGCCAGGTCAGGTTTAAGTCAGGTCTGCTTTTGTCACACTAGCTACATTTTTCTAAAGACTGGAGTATGTTTAAGGTAATATTCACGCTTTACAGCCATGCTTTTTTAACTCTGCATTTGCCAATTCAGTTACCTTCTCCTATGAGATATGCCCTTCAACAATGAGATTAGGTTGATTAGGCTGGTAGGGACAATCATGTTTACAGTCTTCCTAAAACAGAGCTCTCCGTGAACCAGAAAGGCAAAAAAACAGCAATTAAAAAACAAAAACGATAAACAAATTTTTACTCCTTTTCTTCAATTTTCTCTAAGAGGCTAGGCATATTTCTGATAGTTTTAAAGCTGTGGAAAGCTTTATTATAGATTTTATTACAGAATTTTAAAATTTCAAAAAATTATTTGGAACCAAAAATAATTAAAAGGAAACATAATAGTCCCATAAAAAAGCATTCCGGCATCTGTTAGAAATTTCTCCTCAAATTATGAAATGTAGCTCTCCATGCTTTCCAATGATTGTTATCGTATCCACAAATGTCTATCATTTCAGTGGAATACTTTTTCTTTTTAAGGCATGATCATGATTCATTTTTTCTTCAATATCTCAGTCATTTCAGGAACTACCTGCAAATAAAAAAGAAAAGTAATTAAGCAACTAAAGCCTTCACTGTAATATGATCACAGCTCCGTAAGCAGCACAGGGAGGCCAAAAGAAGCAACACGAATCACTGTTCAGACACGAGGGCCCCTCCTCTCCACCAGGAACCCCCTGTTCCCCTGTAGTTTCTCTTCCCACGCAGGGAGACTACTGTGGACCCAGGGCTGGCAGGGCCTACAGCCCACTCATTGCCTACATGCCTGTTGCCTTTTTTTTTTTTTTTTTTTTTTTGATTTAGACAGGGTTTCACTCTGTCACCCGGGCTGCAGTGCAGTGGTGCAATCATGGCTCACTGCAGCATCCACCTTCTGGGAATCCTCCCACCTCAGCCTCCTGAGTAGCCACCACACCTGGCTAATTTTTGTAGAGATGGGGTTTCATCATGTTGCCCAGGCTAGTCTCAAACTCCTGGGCTCAAGTGATCTGCCTGCCTCAGCCTCCCAAAGTGTTGAGATTACAGGCATGAACCACTGCACCTGGCTACCTTTTGTCTTTTTGACCCAATCACAAATTTCAAGAAGGCACCCTAGAAACAGGAAGCCCAATTTTTCTTGTCTGGATGAAGAGTATTGTGTATTTACCTTCGTGTTTTCCTTGGCATTCTTCCTACCCTTACTGCATTCCTGACTTTCCTTCAAAGTCCACACCAAAGTCTCTAGCTTACTGTAATTACGACTCCTGCCAACCTCCTCTAGTACTTGTTCTCTCACTGTTCATTCATTTGTTTGCCATTCATTTTCACAAACATACTGGTTGCTTTTCAGCAGCATACTACTATGATCTGGCACACAGAAATGTGTTACATGCTGAACATTCAGTATCATCACTCTTTATTAGAATTAAGACCTTGTGTGCTAATGTAGTGGCTGGTCAGCAGACGCACTAAGAGACCACAGCTAGGGGAAATGGCCTGAGTTGGCTCCCATTTTAAAAAGGATTACTTACTAACCCTTAGTCTTGGCAGTGCAGCGGCTGCAGCTGGAGCCTCCAGTGTAGAGCTGCTTTGTGACTGCTTGGACAGAGGAGAGCTGTCTATGGGGGCTGCAGGGAATGCCACACAGACACTCTGAAAAGTGGCTCAGCCACTTGTGCAAAATATCAATTACCCAGTCTTCCAAGGGGCTTTCGGCTGCCTTAGCTCACAAAGATCCCGGCTGAACTCGCCACTGATGAATACAGCCTCTCAATTATTTAAGAGAGCTACATTTCCATTAGGTGGAAATAATGTGTTCGTACAAAATTTATTAAGGAAATTGTCGACATGTTGTTTCTTCCGAATGTCACTTTGTCTCCAGCCTGTTAAAAGGCCCATGTTTACCATGGAGCCAGCAGGCATTTGCTCAGGGGTGGCATTAAGTGCTGGCACCACTTCTCCCAGCTTTCCTCAGTGGAGAGACCATGAGCTCATGCCAGTCACACGGATGACATGCTAACTGAGCTTCAGACGGGACCCACGTATTTCATGAAAAATAGGATAAAGCCCAATTTCTTTTACTATGAAGTGAAACACTACTTTGGTTTAGAACATATAACTTTTTAAAACCTTACCAAATACTTCCTTACCACACTCCCCACAAAAGGGTTGAGAAGATTTTCTCTATCATCTACATCTTTTTTATTAGATCAACCACACACTTTCTTTTTCTTTTTTTGAGACAGAGTCTCACTCTGTCACCTAGGCTGGAGTGCAATGGCACCATCTCAGCTCACTGCAACCTGTGCCTCCCAGGTTCAAGCAATTCTCCTGCCTCAGCCTCCTGAGTAGCTGGGATTGCAGGCACCTGCCACCACACCTTTTTTTTTTTTTTTTTTTTTTTTTTTGCATTTTTAGTAGATAAGGAGTTTCACTATGTTGGCCAGGCTGGGCAACCTCCTGACCTCAGGTGGTCCACCTGCCTTGGCCTCCCAAAGTGTTGAGATTACAGGCATAAGCCACCAAGCCTGGCCCAACTGCACACTTTTAAAGCATACCACACAATGCCTTATTTAGGAAAAAGAAAATGCTAACTCAGGTTCATTGAGTGTCTGATGCCCTGAGCACACTGAAAGATCTGGATTCTTGTTTCTATTCTCTTTTAGATATTGAAGAGGCAGCTCCCTACTAGGTAAGGCCCAATAAAAGGCAATTATATTTAAAAAAAAAAAAAGACAACCTAATGATATAAATCACAATACAAGTATGTTTCACTCATTCACTTAGTACTTCCTCAAGATAATACTAAGGGAAACACAGAAGCTCTCTGTCACTATGGAAGTGGCAGAGGAGTTCTGCCTCCTAGTTGGCAAGAACAGACAGAGGCCTATGAACCATCTAACCAGAAGTGTGCTCATCTTATGCTGGAATGCAGGAGAAGGAGAAAAGAATAGCATTAAATGCTCCAAATTCAGGAGTTCTGAGTAAGTCTGGATTAAGGAAGATTCAATGTGGATTAGGAAAATTCAGAACATCAACCTAAAGAAGAAAAGGATTCTAGGCAAAAAATAAGGCACCAGACAGAGAGAAGTAACTGTAGGTTCCAGAGACAGTAAAGAGAATGCTAATAGGTATTAAGAAAAGGAAAGAAACAAGGCTTAAAAAGATAGGTGGGTTGTTGAGTCCATTCAATGGGAACAGAATAGTCTCTTTGAACAGATAGATGGTGCTGGGACAACTGGATATTCACATGCAAAGAATAAAAATGGACCCCTACCTCACACCATATACAAAAATTAACTCAAAATGGATCAACAACCTAAATATATTAACTAAAACGATAAAACTCTTATAAGAAAACAGCGGTGAATCTTCATGACCTAAGATTTGGCAATGGATTCTTAGATATGGTGCACAAGCAACAAAATAAAAAAAGATAAATTGGACTTCATCAAAATTTAAAACTCTTGTGCATCAAAGGATATTTTCAAGAAGGTGAAAAGCTAACCTACAGAATGAGAGAAAACATTTGGAAATCATATCTCTGATAAATGTTTAGTATCCAGAATAAGTAAATAATTCACACAAGTCAACAGAAAGACAAACAGCCCAACTGAAAATGGGTAAAAGAGGTGGACAGACGCTTCTCTAAAGGAGATATACGAATGGACAATGAACATCTTTTCACATGCTTACATGCTTAACATCACTAGATATTAGGAAAATGCAAATCAAAGTCACAATGAGATACCACTTCACACCTACTGGGATGACTAGAATTAAAAAACAGAAAATAATGAGTGTTACTGAGGACGTGGAAAAACTGGAACCCTTGTGCACTGCTGGTGGGTATATAAAGCCATGCAACTTCTATGGAAAGCAGTTTGAAGGTTCTTCAAAAAGCTAAACACAGAATTATCACATGACCCAGCAACTGTACTCCTAGGTATATATCCAAAAGAACTGAAATCAGGTGCTTGAGCAGACACTTGCAGACCAATGTTCATTACACTATGGATTAGGCAATGGGTTTTTGTTTTGTTTTGTTTTGAGATGGGCTCTCATTCTTTTGCCCAGGCTGTAGTGCAGTGGCGTGATCTTGGCTCACTGCAACTTCTACCTCCTCCCAAGGTTCAAGCGATTCTCCTACCTCAGCCTCCCAAGTAGCTGAGGCTATGGGTGCACGCCACCACACCTAGCTAATTTTTGTATTTTTTGGTAGATGGGGTTTTACCATGTTGGCCAGGCTGGTCTCAAATTTGTGACATCAAGTGATCCGTCCACCTTGGCTTCCCAGTGCTGGGATTACAGGTGTGAACCACCACTCCTGGCTGACAATGGTTTTTCAGACATGAGACTTAAAGCATAAGCGACAACGAAAAAGTTGGTAAGGTGGACTTCATCAAAATTTAAAACTTTCTTTATTTTAAAACTTTTCCTCCCCTTTTTCATAGGCATTGACAAATTTAAAACTTTCAGGCCTTAAAGGACACCATAAAGAAAGTGAAAAGACAACCCACACAATGAGAGAAAATATTTGCAAATCAAATATCAGATCAGGGACTTACATTCAGAATACATAAAGAACTTTAACAACTCAAGAACAAAAAGATAATGTAATTTAAAAATTACAAAGGATCTAAATAGACTGTCTCCAAAGAAATATACAAATGGCCAATGAACAGATGAAAAGATACTAAACATTATTTGCCATCAGGGAAATGCAAATCAAAACCACAATGAGATATCACCTCACACTCACTAGAAGGGCTATATTTAAAAAGACAGACAATAACATACATTAGTGAGTATACAGAAAAACCAGAGCCCTCACGCATTTTTGGTGGGAATGTAAAAAGGGGAAGCCACTTTGAAAACAACCTGACAGTTCTTCAAAATGTTAAACTCAGAGTTACCACGTGACTCAGCAGGGTCAGGTGATCTGCCCACCTCAGCCTCCCAAAGTGCTGGGATTACAGGCGTGAGCCACTGCGCCCGGCCCCCAAACTGCATTTTTAAGGACTGATTAACTTCTCTACTTTTGTATTAATTAAAGATATCTATAACTGCACTTCAGAACTTCCTTTTTTTTTTTTTTTAAGACAAGAGTCTTGCTCTGTTGCCCAGGCTGGAGTGCAGTGGTACCATCTTGGCTCACTGCAACCTCTGCCTCCTGGGTTCAACTGACTCTTATGCCTCAGCCTCTGGAGTAGCTGAGATTACAGGCATGTGCCACGACTCTCAGCTAATTTGTTTTTTCGTATTTTTAGTAGAGACTGGGTTTCACCATGTTGTCCAGGCTGGTCTCTTAACTCCTGAGCTCAGGTGATCCACCTGCCTTGGCCTCCCAAAGTGCTGGGATTACAGGCATGAGCCACCATGCCTGGCCATGTACTTCAGAACTTCTAAGCTGTATGAGACAGTCATTGCCTTAATACAATTCTAGCTAAAAGCAAATAAACATGGTATTTTGGTCTGAAGTCTCTCTCTAGTCCAAAATGGGCTTCCTAAAATACCAAAAGGAGCCTGAGAACCTGAAACTGGATGTCAGCTGACTAGATGATTTTTGAGGCCTTGTTCCACTTCACTGTCTTAGGACTCTTTCTCACTGAGATACCACTTCATGTCCAAACACATACATATTCTCATGCCAAACCTGGGAGCTGCCGTAAATGCAGGAGCACAGTGTGTGGGATCCCATTCCATCAATAATGACTACAAAGAAGCTCCTGCTCCAAGGCAGGTGTCCAATGGAAAAACATTGAAAATCTCCAACCTCTTAACACTTTATCTTTTTATTTATTTCTTTTTATTTTTTGAGACAGAGTCTTGCTCTGTCACCAGACGCCAAGCTGGAGTGCAGTGGTGCGATCTGGCTCACTGCACCCTCCGCTCCTGGATTCAAGCAATTCTCCTGCCTCAGCCTCCCGAGTAGCTGCGACTACAGGCATGTGCCACCATGCCCAGCTAATTTTCATATTTTAGTAGAGATGTGGTTTCACTGTGTTGGCCAGGATGGTCTCCATCTCTTGACCTCATGATCTGCCCACCTCAGCCTCCCAAAGTGCTGGGATTACAGGTGTGAACCACTGCACCCGACCAACACTATCTTTTTATCATGAAAACCCCAATGTGAGTTGCAATACATAGTACAGACAGAAAAATATAACAAACAAAATTACTTATAAGTTTACTAAAATACTCTCTTGAAGAAAAAAGGCAACTGTAGTAGACATCTACTTGCGAACATGGACGAGGTTCAGAAAGTATTTTAATTTTGCTTTTAAATAAAAAGAAAATTTATCCCTCTATTCACACCAATAGTAAGAACTGAATTTTTACCACTTGAACTTTGTTCAATTGTTAATTGTTCAATTGATAACTTTGTTATCATTATATAGAGAAACAAACAAACAAACAAACAAAATCCTTTTCATACCAGCTCCCCTTCCCACTGGAACATCTTAGTGGGAAATAACTGACATTACTATTGTTCTTACACACTTGGGCCAGGCAACATGACCAGTTGACCTTACTTGAACCCCAAATATCAGATACAGAGTTTCAGGGTCACTGAAGAAGGGGAACGTTTTTCCCAAAACGAGATCTAGGCTTTCTGGCTGGGGCCTTCTGAGGGGAAGTATGCCCAACACTGGGCCAGAACAAGAACCCTATCCTAGTCTCTGCATGCAGTCTGAGTTATCACGGAGTAATCGGCTCAAGGGTCCTGTTCCATCCTTCACTGAGCACGAACATATATTTCAAAGTACAAATGTGCTCTCCAAGCACACTCACTAGTTCCTCTAGATCATACGCAGTGCTAGTGAAGTCATGGAAATGGGCCAAACTTCTTGCTGAGGAGACCACCTGAAGCTCTGTTCTCAGGCTGCAACCTTTCCACTGAAGCCCACAGCTCCTCACTGTGGTTCTACATGAGGGGTTCCTCACCCCAGCAAACCTACTTCTCCTAGGACTGGATGCTATCTTCAGAGTTTCAATTCCTGCATGAGTGATTTCTGCATAAGATAACCTAGAAACATGTAGGCAGACCCAGGGAAAAAAAGAGACCAGGCCATGTATGAGTCATGACCTTTAAATGTGGCCAAAAGAATACCAGGTGCTCATCACCTGTAATTAACTAATTAATATCATGAAAATAATTTTTCTCATGGGAAGGACAAATATGGAGGTGATGGTTAGATAGAAGGAACGCTCAAAGGTGAAGAGTGTAAGAAGTGGGAAATAAGTGCTCTCCCTACACTCGTCAGCTAAGGAAGGCCCTTAACCCTCAAACACAGCAAGCAGAGCCTTCTTATTGAGTCAGATAAGCTGGATATGAGTGCCTACTCTCCCCTAGCATTCTTAGCAAATCCCTGAATAAGGGGGTTTGATGTTAATTTCTTTAGGGTACTGCCAAATATGATTCTAGCTTATAATTATTTGAATCACTTTACATTGTGCGTCAACTTAGCACATGGGATGCCAAAAGCCATGTGGATATTTTAAAGACAATTTGGACTCTTTCTTAAAGGGAAAGTTATAATGCTCTATATAAACAACACATATCTATTAGAGGAACTTTAGGTAGGTAAAAATTGTGTACATATATTAACAGTACATATACAAACATAGACAGACACACAAACACACAATGTTTTCTTTAAATAGCTTCACCCCTGACCAATTCTAAGAGTTTCTCAGATGACAATCTAGAAAACAGCAATTTCTCTCCAGGCCAGCTTACCTTAAATAAATCTGCAACTATTCCATAATCTGCCACCTGGAAAATTGGAGCCTCTGGGTCTTTATTAATAGCCACAATTGTCTAAGAAATAAAAAACAAAGAGTTTGACTTTTACTAACAAAACATTCCACACAGACTGACAGTTCTATTTTAACTCCCCTTACAATATATTAACATTCTTAAAATGTCTACCAAATAAGATTTGAGGCATCTGTGTCAATATTATAAATTTATTAGAAATTTCTAGGTTGGAAAGTGATAAAATTATTTCTCATCCACAACTAGCCCATCTCAGTATTAAAGAGTTTTTTTTTTTAAAGTTCTTCTTTTGACTTATGAAAACATATTTGATTTTAGGTGAAACAGTAACAAATCTATACCCAAATCCACAGCCTTTGTAGCACAAAGTATTTTGTCTTTCATTTATTATTTTAAAATTATTATTCTGGAAGCTGAGTACAGTGGCTCATGCCTGTAATCCCAGCAATTTGGGAGGCCGAGATAGGCGGATTATCTGAGGTCAGGAGTTCGAGACTAGCCTGGCCAACATGGTAAAACCCTGTCTCTACTAAAAATACAAAAATTAGCCAGGCATGGTGGCATATGCCTGTAATCCCATCTACTTGGGAGACTGAAGCAGGAGACTTGCTTGAACCCGGGAGGTGAAGGTTGCAGTGAGCCAAGATTGCGCCACTGCACTCCAGCTGCGAGACTCTGTCTCAACAAAAATAAACAAATAAAATACAATTATTATTCTGGGACATTCTAACAATATGAAAGCTAAATCGTCTTGTCAGCCTGTTATTAAAGGACATTAAAGCAAACAATTTTAAGTCCTTATGTACATAGCAAATAAATAAAACAAGCAAATTACTTATATCTCTTATAAGAGCTATCAAACATGTCTTTTATTTGCTATAAAAATATTCTTAAATGCAGGACAGGTGTGGTGATTCATGCCTATAATCCCAGCACTTTGGGAGGCGGAGGTGGGAGGATCACTTGAGCCTAGGAGTTTAAGACCAGCCTGTGCAACACAGGGAGATCCCATCTCTACAAATAAAAACGAAAAGCTCATGCCTATAATCCCAGCACTTTGGGAGGCTGAGGCAAGTGGATCACTTGAGTCAGGAGTTCAAGACCAGCCTGGCCAACTAAAAATACAAAAATTAGCCAGGTGTATGGTGCACACCTGTACTCCCAGCTACTCGGGAGGCTGAGACAGGAGAATCAGTCCAACCAGGGAGGTGGAGGTTGCAGTGAGCCAAGACTGTGCACTGCACGCTAGCCTGGGTCACAGAGTGAGACTCCGTCTCAAAAAAAAAAAAAAAAAAAAAAAAGAAGGAAAGAAAAAGGAAAAGCAGTCACTCAAATCATTCTTTTATTAATATCAGATAGTTTATCAATACAAATAGTTTGGTAATCCCCACAGATGCTTCTCACACCACTGCAATTAGAATTTGACTCTAATGTGGTATTATTTTAATAGATTGTGGATTAAAATAATTCAAATCTCTAGAAGTAAAATTAAGTTTCTACCTGTCTGGTACTGTATGCTGTGAAGACAGCTGGTATTAAAAAATACATTAAGTATTTTGATGTCACCTGACTTAAAACACAGGCTACATGATATCCGACATCCATGTATTTCCTCATAGAAGAGTTCCTCAGAGAGATAGGCAGAATATGCCAGAATGTCTAAGACTGGAACACAGTATAGACCAGGTAACTGCTAATTCAGAGAAACATGCTACACACATTAAGACCTGTGGTCAGAGACAATAAACAAGTTTCAAACAGGAGCCTTAAATCCAAAGGCACAAGAACAAACATTCTGAATTATGGGTGTTGATTTGCACTGACGTGTTTCTCTTTTGGGAACGTGTAACCTGCTTCACGGCGATAAGCAGAGATTTATTTAGTTATTGGTGGTAAATTATTCTCCTAGAGGCCACCTCATCAGACATCTGAGAGTTTAATCATCCGAAAGCTTTTTCATTGTACTATATAACAATTATTATTATTATTACTTTGAGACAAGGTCTCATTCTGTTGCTCAGGCTGGAGTGCAGTGGTACAATCATAGCTCACTGCAGCCTCAATCTCCTGGGCTCAAGTGATCCACCTCAACCTCCTGAGTAGCTAGGACCATAGGGGTGTACCACCATGCTCAGATAATTCTTTTGTTTTTTGGAGAGATGGGGTTCTCACTATGTTGCCCAGGCCAGTCTCCAACTCCTGGGCTCAAGCGATCCTCCTGCCTTGGCCTCCCAAAGTACTGGGATTACAGTGTTATTTTTAAAGAGAGAGCATATAACTGTAGGCAAGGAACCACTACAATATTTAAGAAAAAAAGCACTTTGGGAGGCTGAGGCTGGTGGATCATGAGGTCAGGGGTTCAAGACCAGTTGAGCCAACATGGTGATACCCCATTTCTACTAAAAAAAATACAACAATTAGCTGGGCATGGTGGCTCATGCCTGTAATCTCAGCTACTTGGGAGGCTGAGGTAGGAGAACTGCTTGAATCGGGACACGGGAGGCAGAGGTTGCAGTGAGCTAAGATCGTGCCACTGCACTCCAGCCTGGGGTACAAGGTGAGAATTCATTTCAAAAAAACAAAAAAAGAAAAGAAAAAAAGAAATGGGCTGGTTGTTGTTCTTCAGATTATTAAAATACTGTTCCTAAATAATCAATTACAAAGAACTATGATAAAGTCTTGCTTGTATCCAAGAGCTCTCTCAATAGCTCCTCACAAGCTCATGTTCTTCCTCCTTACAAAGCTTCAACTTTTTTTTTTTTTTTTTTTTTTTTTTGAGATGGAGTCTCACACGGTCACCCCGGCTAGATTGCCGTGGCGCGATCTCAGCTCACTACAACCTCTGCCTCCTGGGTCCAAGAGATTCTCCTGCCTCAGCCTCCCAAGTAGCTGGGATTACAGGCGCCCGCCACCACACCCAGTTGTTTTTTGTGTTTTTAGTAGAGATGGAGTTTCGTCATGTTGGCCAGGCTGGGCTCAAACTCCTGACCTCAGGTGATTCGCCCACCTCAGCCTACCAAAGTGCTGGGATTACAGGCAATGAGCCACCGAGCCCAGCCTCAACCATATTATTATATATTAGTTCAGAAAGGCTGGGCTCGGTGGCTCACGCCTGTAATCCCAGCACTTTGGGAGGCCGAGGCAGACGGATCACAAGGTCAGGAGTTCAAGACCAGCCTGGCTAACACGGTGAAACCCTGTATCTACTAAAATACAAAAAAATTAGCCAGGTGTGGTGATGCATGCCTGTAGTCCCAGCTACTTGGGAGGCTGAGGCAGGAGAATCGGTTGAACCCAGGATGGCAGACATTGCAGTGAGCCAAGATTGTGCCACTGAACTCCAGCCTGGGTGACAGCAAGACTCGGTCTCAAAAAAAAAAAAAAAGTTCAGAAAGTGCTTTCATTACATTGATTCATTTGATTTAACAATCAAATCTTGAATTCTTTCAACTAAACCAGGACTCTAATTAAAATTGCAGCTTGCAGGCAATGCAACTGTCAGATTTAAGCCATTCTAATACCCTATCTTAGAACTTAACCAATACAACTAAAGATTGTCTCCTACACAGGCAATGGGGCTATGACAACACAGGGCGACACAGACAACAGGACTAGACAGGGACAACAAGGGCTATGTCTTTTTCATTTAAGCATTCCCAGCTTCTAGTACAAGGGACAGTCTTAATAAATATTTGTTGACTAGATGGAGATAAAAAGTCTTGGCTGACCCCCAACATCAGTCTCCTTACTTCAACTGTTTCCTATTTGCTCTGACATACACTACCTAGTGTCTCTCCCACAATCCAGCCCTGTTGGCATGGGGTGAGAATTTTCACTGGTATCTTCTTGACAAGCAGAACCTTTTATTTTAGAGAAGCAGAATTCTAGCTATGTCTGAACTGGTCTGGCTAAAAATATACTTTTAGGCTGCTGGTGTTGGGGTTTCTTTCCTTCTTTTTTTTTTCTTAATGCAGCAATCACATTTTCCCCATTGGCACTGCTGTTTTCATAGCTCAGTAAAGAAACCTACCATCCAACTGTAAAATCTGACTGGTTTTGGGCCAGTTCATTTAGAAGCTACAAAGAGGTGGTACATGCATTTCAAGCTACAGGTTAAGCCTGTTAAAAGTTTTATTATCTTTTATATCAGGCTTCCATCTGAATGGATAAATGCAGGAGTGTCAGAGGCATCTCTGACTTCATGACAGATAAGTTCATAATTCAAACCAGACATTATTATGCATGAATTAATGTGTCATATTCTGAAATATATGTTCAGAGTCATTACACAGGACTTCCACAGTAGTCCAAGTAGCAAGTTAAAATCAAGTGTTTCCTTCCTTTACTTACCGTACTTTTGACAATTACTGATATATTAAGATAGCCTGATGTTCCAACCCAAAATGTGTTGGTTATACTTTGATAACAACCCAAAAAGAGGGGCCCTGCTGACACATGAGACTGTGACAGTTAGAGGACCAGAGTGAAGCAGACAGAGACTCAGGGATCAAAACCTCAAAAATAAGTTAGATGTTCAGAACCTCATCAACTTGGTTAAGCCTCATATTTTCTATCCATAGATGTCAAGGTGAAGGGCACCTTAGTGATCATCATTCAATACCCACATTTGGCAGACAAAGAAACTGAGTTTGCAGACAGCACTCATCATGCATTAAGTTAGCAGTGGAGCTACAACTCAGGTTCGGGCCTCTCTCCATGACATAGCACTGCCTCTGTCACCAATAATATATCTTAAGGCAGTGAACAGTAGCTTATATTTCTTTGGGTTCCCAGATTTACATTAGTGTGAATGGTTTGACTACATCCACTGTAACTACATGGAAACATACAGGGTAAGCCAAATTCTAAAATGAGGGAACTTTTTCTTTTAGCATCACTGATGTACAATTACCTTGCTATCTTTCATCCCAGCTAAATGCTGGATGGCTCCAGATATTCCAACAGCAATGTAAAGTTCCTAAAATAAAAGAAGCCACATTATTAATATGTATTTATATTATGTAATATTTTCCAAAGTGTTTGCTATTAGCAATTTAAGTCTTAGGCAAAAGATAATGTTAAATAAAATAGAGGCAACACGTGTTGCTTAAATTATGCTTTCCTTTTTCTGTGATCTTAACCCACAGTTCTCTTTTTCCTATGAATTCCTATAGCAGTGGTGGTATAATAATAAATACGTGGTTAATGAGGATTACTGAACATTTACTATGTGCCAGACACAGTGTTAAGCATTTTACATCAAGTGACTCAACCTCACAATTACCTATGAGGTAGCACTCTTCATCTGTAGCACTCACTTGAAAATTACTGCACAACTCATACATGCTGTACATATCCATCAACAATTAACAACATACACTGTATATTAACATATCAACACATATCCTCAAATATATTAAAATAAATTCTGACTTAGTTGTTTGGCTTAGTTGTTTGCCTTACCACAAAAGGATATTTGTTAAAATGGTAATTAGGATATACTTACCAAACTTTGTATTTAGAAAAACCAGAAATACAAATCAGTGTCAAGAGATTTCACACACACCCACACACACACCCACACACACACACACACACACACACACACACACACATTCTCTCTGAATCAAAAATAAACTTCTCAAAGGCCTGGGCTGAACCTTTGTTTCCAGAGCCTAACAATAAAAGGCCTCCATACTACGGTTTTTTGGTAAATGCTGATGATGATATGTGTACCTCTTCCTGCCCCCTACCCTCAATAACTACAAAGGGAATGATGACTGACACTGTTCTGTCTCCTTATCTAAAATTTTTACAGTACCCATGTTTGAAAATAAAAACTCACTTCCATTATGAAAAACTTTTATTATTAATTTAATAAATGCTTAAGTAGAAGAGCTTACCTGCTTCATTCTGTTTACCAGGTATAATTAAAGCTTCAACTGAAAACCCTTTCCCACACAAAAACTGAACAAACAAGTCCTGGCCTGGGTAGGAGATATAACCACCACATAACCAGACTGACACTAAGGTTTTGTCACAACTGACAGTAAAGTCTCTCCTTGATATGAATAATATGTGGAAGGCATTGAAGGTGGTTCTGTTATACTTTTATTACAGGGCAGATACTTCAAAAGCCAATGACAGTGTCAAGGTGGTCCCACTTTGTTTTCTGCACTGCTTATGATCTAATTTAACAACTACTCAATCCAAAATAAGAGAGCATTTCAACTAGAATCTGGAAATAATGTTACTGCATCCTAATGTTATGATTTTTCACAGCACTTAAGTGTATATGGCCACATACAAGTCAGTTCACCTCTCAGGGTCTCATTTTTTTCCAACTGTAAACAGGTACAGCCCTAACACTGGTGCTTGTGAAGAAGGCTCCCCAGGATACTCTAATGTACAGCCAGAGCTGGAGAACCACTAACAATAGGTGATCCCTCAGCTCTTTGGCAGCCTGAATCTTAAAACTGTCCAGCCCACTGCAGTACTCCCTACGCCTGATCTTTACACACATAAAGTGTTCAGCGCTCCCAGAGCAGCACCGTGTAACCTGGAAAGGAAACAATCTAGTCCCCAAAGTGAGTTAATCATCTAAAAATGAGGCAAGCTTGTTTTCTCATTCAACTTGCTCCATAGTTATCAAAAGCCTGAAGACAAGAACAATCTGGCATAATAAGACTGTGTCTTAGGGTGGGGAGGAATACTGCAGAAGGTATGGATGAGGATAAACAGCAATTGCATGCTCTGTGATTCTACCTTGAATGTATCCAGTGTGTCAATTATGATACTACATAGTCGGACAATGCAATAAGGCCCTGACATCATACCATCTGCCAGACATGGACACTCACATAAGTGGTAAACTTCTTTCACTACTTTCTATTTAAGATTTACAAGTAATTCAACACACACACACACACACACACACTTTTTTTTTTGAGACAGAGTCTCACTCTGTCACCCAAGCTGGAGTGCAATGGTGTGATCTCAGCTCACTGCAACCTCCGCCTCCCGTGTTCAAGCGATTCTCCTGCCTCAGCCTCCAGAGTGGCTGGGACTACAGGCGTGTGCCACCACACCTAGCTAATTTTCGTATTTTTAGTAGAGATGGGATTTCGTCGTGTTGGCTAGGCTAGTCTCAAACTCCTGACCTCGTGATCCGCCCACCTTGGCCTCCCAAAGTGCTAGGATTACAGGCATGAGCCACCACACCTAGCCTTCAATAGGTAATTTTAAGGTCACCTCAGTGTATTCCGACTAGCATTTCATTCATAAAAGGACATTTGTTAAATTGTTAATCAAAATATACTAACATTAATATTCAGGAAAACCAGGCAAACAAATTCTAACATAAAGATTTTTAAAGCAAGCTATTTAGCTAGACACCACTCTTCCAGGTATATTCTCAAAGCAAGCACTGGAAAAGACCAATAGTCCTGTAAATGAGTCTTTCTGTCATACATGTCAACAGTAAATTTCAAGTCTTAAAAGCTCCATGTGCATTATAAAATGCTAACAAAAATGCTGATTCACTCTGGCAGTGAACATAAACATAATATAAGTGAAAATTATTTTAAACCCCGTGTCGCCAAACATGAATTCCATTGACTTTAACCATATATGTCACTAAGGAAATGAGAGATTCTAGACCAAAACAACCCAAAGGCAGGTGCTCCAGGGCCATTTCTACCTTTCTGATCACCATAAATGGTCCAAATGGATCCACATGACCAACAGGACTTTTTATTTTACTGTCTTGCAAACATGGGTCTCTGAATAAATATAAAAGCATTGAGACAATAACCCAGAACAAGTCCAGGGATTTTGGCTGGTGCTCCAAGGCTCTGATAGCTCTCTCAGGCAGGAAGAAAGGCTTTTTTCCTCCTTTTTAAAAAACATGTACAGGCAATTAGGCTAATATCTTAGTCTAACTCCTCATGGTTCAGAAAGCATATTTGTATTTCAAGAATAATAATTAGTATATACAAAACTCTACAGACGCTGATTTATGGAGCACTTCAGATACAGCTTCACAACATAACAAGACAATCCCTGCCCTGAGGCACTTTCCTTCTAAATCAGATAGTAAGATAATTTGGAGAGAAAGTGAGAGATGTTGCAGGGGAGTACAGCAATTAAGTGTTCAAAACAAGGTGTGACAGACACAGAAAGAAGGAGGGATAGTCCTAGAGACAGTCTTTGCAGCTTTAGAATCTAGAAGAGTGAGAATTTAGAAGAGAATGAATCTCCAGGTAGCTGGTAGCAGTCTGGGTTGATCACTCTATGATGCAAGAACAGGGACTGTGGGAAGAAGCAAAGCCACGGGATGGGAAGAGGACCAGAGTTTATTCTGAAATATAGAGAAGGGATACCACTTAACCTTAACACAAACAAGGACTGGCAGAAAAAGGCACAAATACCTCTTCCTTTGCCAAAACCTAAAAGAGACTACAGCTATAGACTCATTCAAAGAACTCAGGGGCTGAGGTCTAGACTCCAGTTACAGTGGGCTGAGATAGAAACAGCAGCAGGGCTGAGAAACTGCTGCATCTGACGCAGTTTAACAGGTTTACCATATCACTGTGGTTAAGATCCTAGGCTCTGTAGCCTCATTGCCTCCGTTCAAATTCCATCTCTGCCATCTGATAGATACATGACCATGGGCCATTTATATAACCTCTCTATGCCTCAGTTTGCTCATCCAAAACACTGGGATTATAAGAACTCCTAAAGGGTTACTGTTGAGGCTCCAGTCCTTAGCATAGTATTGGATTTCCCAAGACACACTGATGTGCCACTCATGGGTTGAGGTTTGTTCAAATATTGATTCCCTCAGCCCACCAGGTGGCCAGGTGGGCTCCTAGGGTAGTCTCAGGACTGCCATGTACAGCTGAGCGGGCTGCACATTGAATAACTCTGGAGGAGGGCATCACTCATAGCAGTCACTATAGCCCTGCATTTTTATTACAATAACTTTCCAACAGATGGCAGTAAAGTAACTCGAGACAGGAGTACTTTATAATTTGTACAGAAGAGTTGTGTGGACTATAAGAACTGGGTGGCCAGAATCCCCTGTGGTACAAATATTATAACTGTCTAAGTGTACTATAACAGGAAAGAGTTGAGCAGCACTGGGTAACTGATTTTACTGTTGTTCTTACTGTACCTTACAGGTAATAGAAAGATGACTAATTCTCTGTACCCTGTCCTCAAGAAACTCACAGTCTAACAATTACAGGCTATGGCAAGGTCACAAAAATCTGTAATCCAATAAAGGAAAAAGGAAAAGAGGTGTGACAGAGCTACAGTCTCTCATCAATCCCTCACTTCTTACCTGTCACTGAGAAGTGGAAAAGCCATTAGGAGCAGAAAGCAGATTTGGGACAGTATCTTTACTCTCTGTCTAACAGGGGCCTACTTGTGCAATCTATCCCTATCTGTTCCTACTCCCTTAGTCCTTTAGACAAAACAAGCTTTTAAAGCAGGTTTTGATGGTCTTGGCTTAACAATAAAACTGCATGTCTGAGAATTAGAGGGATGACTGGAATTAAATCTTCAGACTTTTACAGAAATCTAACCAACCTGTGAATTCAACATGGTTAGTGTTCTCTGGTGGATGATTAGGTTTTGGGCCGCTTTCTTCAGAAAGTTAAGTATACACTAGCATCACTCCTGCTTTACCCAAAACTTGTGCCCAAACCTGGAATTCTAAGATGTATTATCTGAGCTTTGCTTTTCCAGAATTTAGTGTAGAAGCTGAGGGAAAACTGTCCTCTGCTGCACATTGCATTTTCACCCATCACCGTGAAGCCCCAAATGGAGTTATTCAATGTATCTATATTCATATATCTTGTAAGCCATATATTTAATGTTAAATTTTCTAGTGGCCACATTAAGGTAAAAAGAAACAGGTAAAATTAATTTTAATAATGTAATCTTAGGTCAGACTAACTACATTTCAAGTATCCAATAATCACATGTGGCTTTGTGGTTATCATACTGGGCAGCACAATCCAAAATAATCATAGAACAAACTAAGCCTTCTTGTAAACTCCACTAGAGTACTGTGGACCATGGTCTGACAACAGATCTAAAGACAGAATGGAGTTGTCTTATGTGTCTGTGTTGCTTCTATTGGCTCAGAACAAGAACATTTACAGGTTCTTTTATACTCAATGAGAGCGTGAACCAAAAAGGAGAGTCAGCAGTGTGGCAGAGCCGAAGACTTAGCATTAGTGGCATCAAGATTAAACGAGAGTAACCAATATAGAGACTCACAAATAGATGACAAAAATCTATCAAATTTCAGGTACTGTGGCCCATTATAGGAAAACCAAAAGCAGATGAAAACTACTGGTTTAATATGGCAAGTTTATATTCTGAAAAAGCAACTCTCTATCAAATTTTGTTCCTCAGTAACTTATTTCTTAAAACTCTAGAGGGACCTGAAGAATGTTTCCTCAAAAATGCACAGTTCTAAAAATTTTAGTAGTACCTAAAATATGTGAATCAAAAAAATTAAAATTGAAATTTAAAAATACATGGAACAAAACAACAAAAAAGGGAGAGTATATCAGAACATGTGGGATGCAGCTAGAGTGATATTTAAAAAGATTTATTTATTTATTTTATTTTTTTGAGATGAAGTCTCACTTTGCTGCCCAGGCTGGAGTGCAGTGGCACAATCCTGGCTCACTGCAACCTCCTCCTCCTGGGTTCAAGCGATTCTCATGCCTGAACCTCTTAAGAAGCTGGGATTACAGGAATGTGACATCTTGCCTGGCTAATTTTTGTATTTTTAGTAGAGATGGGGTTTTGCCATGTTGGCCAGGTTGCTCTCAAACTCCTGATCTCAGGCAATCTGCCCACCTTGGCCTCCCAAAGTGCTAGAATTACCATGCCTGGCCAATATTTAGAAAGATTTATAACCTCAAATGCATATTAGAAAACAAGGACGACAGAAAATTAGTAAGCTCAGATCTCAATTCAAGAAAGTTGAAAATGAGCAAGTAAAATAAACCACTACATTTATTCAGTCACTGTTACAGTTAATAAGAGCTGGGCTCAGATCATGACTCTCCCACTTACCAATCTGCATTCTTGAGCAAGTTATTCAGTTTCTCAAAGGCTCAATCGCTGTTATGTGTAAAATGGAGACAAATACCCACAGCTAACAGAATTGTTGTGGTGATGAAAATAAGAGACACATGAAATACTCAAAATATTTCTATAATGCTATCATTATTTCTAAAATGATCACCAAATCTCTAAACTAGAAGGCATTTCTAAACAGAACAGGAGACAGCCAACTGTCATAAATTTCACTTTAAAATGGTAACTATTACTATCTATTTATCTCTAGTCAAGGAAAGTTGTTACTAACTTGATACAATTTTTCCAGGGGAGTGTACTGGGAAAAATTTTCTTTGAAAACAGTTACTTCTTTGCATTTAGTACTGACCATAAAGTTGGAATTGCTGCCCAATTTCCTAGCCAGTGCTTGCCTAAAAGTTGGGGTGATTTCTTTACAGATTTCTAACACAATCTTTGTGTAAAGATACATATCCCAGATGCAGGTGCTAAGACATATCAAGTTGATCATATAAACTTGATTATATACTCACATAATTTTGATATAAACTCATAAATTCACATTTTTCTGGAATTGGAACAGTATTCTGCCTGCAGCAACTTCAGATCTGCTTTACTTTAAACAAAGTAGAATGAGGAGACTTAAACATTTACTTTTTGTTTATATGAAATATGAATATGAGTGGGGTGGTCAAATCTAGAGCATTCAGAGCAGAAAAACCGTGCCAATATTGTTTCCTCTCTTAAAAAACCATGTTTTTAAACTTCTTTTCTGCCAAAAGTCTTCCTTTCTAGATAGAGGTAGGGAAGGAACATGAAAAATTAAATTTCTTTAAAGAAAAACATTTAAACATATCATATAAGTGGTTCTATCTAGAGTTCGATCCAATGTTATGTGCTCAAAAACAATACCCCTAAGACTGCCTCGGCCAGGACAAGAGTTTTACAGAATGGCAAATGCTTTCTCAACCTTCTTTTCTCAATAGACTACACAGGCGTAACCTTAAACAGCAACTGTTACATAATATACATACACAGGACAAATGCCAGGTTAGGAGTTAAATGAATTTATCATAGCAAATAATGAATGTGTCTTTGGGAAGTAGATTAACTGAACTATATTTTCTAATTACTGCAAGTCTCCCGTGCATTAATATTGCTATATTTCATCCTGCTGCTCATTTAAAAGGCCAAACTATTTCCTTTGTTTGCCAAATTCTGTTTAAGTCTCTACTCTTTTTGGAAGAGGCCTCAAACTCAAAGCACAACTATCTGTGGCTCTTTTCTTAAACAGCTTTCTGCCTATATTATGAAATTCTCATGTAGGAGTCTGGCTAAACTGAGTTTCACGTGAAGGGAAGATTTCAGCCACACTCTTGGTTTGAAGCTGAAATTATGTCTCATCCATCAGATGGGACATGCCCCTGTACTAAGATTACCTCCTGTTTTATTAGAATTCAAGCCAGCACATCACTCATCACAGTTATATGTACTGTGTTATGCCAGTAACTATGCTGTACTTCATATACATGACCTCACTTAACTATGACAACTCTACATGGTGGAAATGATTCCTATATTATAGAAGAGAAAGCAGAGGCTCAGGCAGGCTTGCTGAGTTATCCAAAGTTCTACACACCTAGTGAAAGGCAGGCTCTCCCTCCCCAGCTTTACTGGGGTATATTTGACACATAAAAATTATTTATAAGGTATACAGTGTGATGTTTTGATATAGGTAGACATTGTGAAATAATTACCACAATCAGGCTAATTAACATATCTATCACATCACATAGTTGCCGTTTTTTTGTGGTGAGGACACTTAAGATTTACTCTCTTAGCAAATCTTAAGTATATAATCCAGTATTACTAACTATAGTCACCATTCTGTACAATAGATCCCCAGAATTTATTCATCTGGAATTTTGTATCCTTTGACCAACATCTCCTCATTTCCCCCTGGCAGCCACCATTCTACTCTCAAAAGGCAGGCTTCTTAACCTAGGTTGATTCTAAATTCAGCACTTTTTCCATACCACGTAAGACTCAATATTGTTACTGCATTGGTAATATGTTTTAGTTGAAGTCATCAGTCTGTTAAAACTCCACAAACTATATTTATCTTAAACAAAGATCCCTAAAACAAGATGAGACCTGGTGAAGAGCCAACTGAAGTTTGTATATATTTAAAAAAAAAAAAGTATTGTCAATTTTAGCTAACATTAGCTTTTACTCCATGTTACTAGAAGTATCAGTTTGTACATTAGCTCTGGGTTTCCTTATCATGAATAATGACAAGCTACACTGTTTAGATTTATTGCTCTATCAACCACTTGCACGTCAATTAGAAAGTCTCTAATGCACACCCACCACACACATGGGCCAGCTGAAAGCCCTTCAAGGAGACTGACTCACAAAAGAGGCAAGGCTCTGAAATTACTGTTGTTGTTTCTTTCTTTTAATTTATGTAACCTGTACTGAAAACTAATACTTTTCAGCTAAAGATTTTGACCTGGCTTTCAATGAAGCCAAATCTGTTTCCGAATAACTGTTAAAGGGAAATGTCTAGAGGCAAAGCCAGAAAATGCATTTGGAAGAAAAGCAGGGGCCTAATATAGCCTCTGAAGATTTTTCACATGAATGGACATTCCATGGCTCAGTAAATGGACTTAGTAGTTTTTAGTCAGAGACTATGTAGTCAAAGATTCTCCGAAATCTTAAATTCAATGTCATTCTTAGATATAAGCTCCTTCATATTCTTTTAACCAGCCCACCTTTTCTCCCAAGAGGTATAGGGAACCAAGTAAATGTCTTCTTCACATCTAGCCTAGTTATAATATGTCCAAAGCAGATGGGATGTATATCACTAGCATGCACTTCATTATGTGCCTCATATTTTTTGTTCAAAATGTAAATTTAATAACTCAGTTGCTCAGCTACAAAGTTAAAAGAATTTTTTTAAACAAGGATATTAACTATAATTCAAAAATTTAAATGTCAACCAGAAAAAAAGTGAAATTTCAACCCTTGGCCTTTTAGTAATTTTTTAAATTGCAGATTGTAATTATGCAAGATGTATAGGACCTGAAACAAGTTTTTTTTCTTAAGAGATTATTTTCACATTAAAATATAATTTTAGCTGTGCTCAGTGGCTCATGCCTATAATCCCAACTACTTGGGAAGCTGAGACGGGAGGATTTCTTGAGCCCAAGAATTTGAGGCTGCAGTGAACTATAGTCATGCTGCCATACTCCAGCCTGAGCAACAGAACAAGACCCCATTTCTAAAAATATTAACAATAGTATAATTTTGATATTTAACTATTTTATAATTAAATGCTTTGCATTTACCAAATTTGTTTTTATTCCAGTTCACAGATTTTCTATTATGGAAAAATATACTTTAAATGTACCCACGATTACGAAAAGCCACGTATATAATTATATACTTAGCTCAAATTATTCAGTTAATTTACATTGAAATATTTGTATATATGACATCAAAATACTTGACGATGTAATCAAGTCTTATTACAAGGCTTTGCATTTTAAAGGGTCAAATAAAAACTTTATTTGAAGGCTGAGTGCAGTGTCTCATGCCTGTAGTCCTAGCACTTTGGGAGGTCGAGGTGGGAGGATGGCTTGAGGCCTGGAGTTCGAGACCAGCCTAGGTAACACGGCAAGACCCCGTCTCTACAAAAAATAAAAAACAAATTAGCTGGGCCTGGTGGGACACACCTGTGATCCCAGTTACTTGGGAGGCTGAAGCAGGAGGATCACTTTGACCAAGGAGGTTGAGGCTGCAGTGAGCTATAATGGCACCAATGCACTCCAGCCTGGGTAACAGAGTGAGACTCTATCTCAAAAAGAAAAAGGTTAATTTGACTATTAAAATTTTTTACCGGTAAAGTTCTTTAATTGATTTAAGTCAAAGCATGCTAAATTATACATTTCTATATAGAATTTTGGAGCTGTAAGGAACCTTTGAAATTATCTATGCAATCTCTTTATTTCATCAATGATAAAAATTAAGGCCCTGGGAAACAGAGCTGCCGCTAGAACCTAGGTCTCCTGACTTCCAAGTAGCAATCTTTCCACTCACCAAACTGCCTCTTTTCCCAAATCACTAAGAGCTAGCCCATTGCTTACACATAGCCTTTCTTGACATTTAATCATAACTTCTATGTCAAGAAGTTTGCAAGAGCTACAAAGCAACCAGAGGAAACCAATTTGAAAGTTCCTCAAAAAGTTGTCTCAGAAAGTTGTCCCAGCAACTTCCTCAAAAAGTTATCTCAGCAACTCCAATCCTAAGTATATATTCAAAAGAACTAACAACAGGGATTCAAACAGATATCCGTATGTGAATGTTCATAGCAGCATTATTCACAATAGCTAAAAGGTGAAATAAAACAATCTAAGTGTCCATCACAGATGACTGGATAAGCAAAATGTTTACAGAGGACTGGACCATAAAAAGGAATTAAGTTCTCATACATGGTACAATATGATGAAATATGACAACGTGCCAAATGAAAAAAAGCCACCACAAAAGGACAAATATTGTTTGATTCCACTTTATGAAATATCTAGAATAGGAAAATTCACAGAGACAGAAATACATTAGCAATTACAAGGGGCTGAGGTAGAATATAATGAGGAGTTATTGCTTAATGGGTATGGGATTTCTATTTGGGGTGATGAAAACTTTCACAACTAGAGTAGTGATGGTTGTACATTGTGAATGTGATTAAAGTAATTAAATTGTACACTTAAAAAAATCGTTAAAACAACTGGGCATGGTGGTTCACACTTGTAATCCCAGCATTTTGGGAGGCCAAAGTGGGGGAATCACTTCAGCCCAAGAGTTTGAGACCAGCCTGGCCAACATGGTGAAACACTGTTTTTACAGAAAATCTAAAAATTAGCCAGGCATGGTGGCATATACCTGTAGTCTCAGCTACTCGGGAAGCTGAGGCAGGAGAATTGCTTGAAAGCAGGAGGTGGAGGTTGCAGTGAGCTGAGATGGCACCACTGCACCCCAGCCTAGACAGCAGAGCGACAGTCTATCACAAAAAAAGGAAAAAAAATTGTTAAAACGGCCACTTTTATATTTTACCACAGTAAAAAGTCACTAGAAACCTTGACAGAAACCATCACAGAATTTTCCATCTTCAAAAAACTTAATTCGAGAATTTTGTGGTAATTACAAAAAATTATTAACATACATGAAAAAAAACAGGTACAGGAGTTATAGAAATCCACTGTACTATCTTCAAAATTTTTATTTAAATCCAGGCCAGGCGCAGTGGCTCACGCCGGTAATCCCAGCACTTTGGGAGGCTTAGGCGGTTGGATCACATGAGGTCAGGAGTTCAAGACAGCCTGGCCAACATGGCAAAACCCTGTCTCTACTAAAAATACAAAAATTAGCTGGGCGTGGTGGCGTACACCTGTAACTCCAGCTATTAGGCAGGAGAATTGCTCGAACTGAGGAGGCGGAGGTTGCAGTGAGCTGAGATCACGCCACTGCACTCCAGCCTGGGCAACAGGGCAAGACTCCGTCTCAAAAAAAAAATTTTTTTCTTGATATCCAAAATTGTTGTCAAAATATTTATTTAAGAGAAAGCTATCTGAATTGTGAAGTTCAGACCAAAGACTTATGAAAAACTCCTTGAAGCATCTTCTACAATTGTAAGAACTGGAATAGAGCTAATAATAAGGAAAAAAGTAATGACAGTTAAAAATAAATAAATAAATTTACTACACAACCTAACTAAGATACTCTAAAATAATTTCACTTTAAGAAAGTGAAGTTTACCCTCCTGCCCCAAATACTATTTCCCAAATTTCTTTTCAGACTAAGTTTGGTTAATATTAATACATAGTTAAACGATGTTATTAAACTCTTCTTCTCTACACCTTAGTGCTTGTATCTTTGGCCTTGAAGTGAACACAGTACCGAATTACATACCCTAAATGACCAATTATCCACTGAATCAACATTTTCTAGCACAGTGTCTCATGTTCTTTGACATTCATGTGCCCATTTATCATACCTGAAACTATATGAGAAAATAAATTGGTTTTTATAGGGAAAAAAACCCAAAACGACACAGTTAGAATTAAAATAGAAATTTAGAATAGTTTTCTTTCAAGTTACCACACCGACACAGCTACAACAAAGATCTGCTGTCTACTCTTATTGATTTTCATGTTGGCTGTTAAATTAGATTCACTATCTACAAGACATGTCAGTTTATCATTATTGGTGGCATGCTTTTAAACAGTTACCATATACATGTAAAAAACTTCAATATTCTCTCTGAAACTTAATATTTTTAACTTATATAATAAAATGATAATGGATAAAGAACTTCACTGATATTGGACCTCTGGAATAAATGTTTAGAGAAATCAGTCTAATAAAAATTAGCTGAGAAGAAAAACCAAAGATATAATTAAAACTCCTAGTTTTTGGCAATTAAGTTTTTAACTATTGTACAACCAAATAATTTATACGTCCCACAGTTTAGAAATTCTACAACTTCTTCTTTGTCATTTTAGGCTTCACTGTATGGGCTGTGATCATCCAGGCCATGTAATTACCTTTAAGAAGCATACTTAGGGTATTTTCTGGACTACAGGTCCATACAGCATTTCTCTTTGTCCTCTTGGGAACAGAACGTCAATTGCTTTCAGCTAAATGCACTCACATATGAATATTTTAGTACAATTTAATGCTTCTATACCAACCCCAAAGGAACAGAGCATCAATTTGTGAACACAGTTCTCTTGGAGTTAAAAGCCAAGCTAGATAATGCAGTATGAAAGCAGTTGTCAATCTTCAGCTTTTTAGCAAGTTAGAAGGGCAGCCCATAAATTCAGTCCCAGCTGTATACAAGTAAGTCTATAAAGTTTGTTCCTATATAGACTTTCAACAATAGTGAATTTTCGAAAGAGAACCCAGAAACAAAATTTATAATCTTGGTAAATTTTTCAAAAACTGCTTATTCATCTGGTAACTTTAAACTGATTTCTAGTTACTTAGTCTCACCATTATAAATGGACAGTTCGTCTGTTAGTAAAATAGCAAAATATACACAAAATAATCTACTCCCACTAAGAAGTTGTACTCAGTGTAAGAACACATTTCTCTGGCATCAGATAACAGATTTTTTAACAACTGAAATATGCTTATACGTTCGGTGGTTAGGAAGGTAAGGTCAGCACCATCAAAAGAGCTAATAGAAGGCTATTTAGAAATAAGAATAAAATGGGAACTACCACCAAATATGTCAACCCTTAAAAGACCATACAAATTAAATGCTAGTTGTAGTGGAAAATATTAATGTGCTAACAAAATACAGTAAGTGTGTCAAACATCAGGTAAAGAAATAAGAATACCTGTGCACAATTTCAAAACAAAACAAAATCTCTTCAAAAACAAGGATTTATGACAATACTGTAAAAACAGCTAACATATAGTACTTACTATACACCAGGCACAGTTTTTAAGTGTTTTATAAATATTAACTCATTTTATCCTGTTCTATGTATTAATCTTTAAAATCATTTAATCTTTAATATTACAATATGAAGTATGAATTATTATCACCATTATATAGTTGAGAAAACTGTGCTACAGACAAGTTACATGATTAATCCAAAGTCACACAGCCAGCAAGTGGCAACACTAAGTAAGAGCTGAATCCTGGCAACCTGGCTAGAAAGCACAGATTCTTAACCATTCTACGACACTGCCTATCGTAGGAAACTTCTTAAATCTGATAAAGGGCATCCACTGAAAACAGACAGCAAACATAATACCTATGGTGAAACACTGGAAGAATTTCCTTGTGCTTCATTTCAATATTAATTCTCCCTGTTAACATAATAAAATATACATCTGAGTTCTCTGTGCTTCAGTATCTATACAATTTTAGTAACAGTGTAAATCTGGATAATGAGTTAGACCTACATTTCCAATCAACATTTCAACTATGGAGCTTGACAAATGAATTCTAAAACTGAAGAGAAGGGCAGGAAACCAACAGCTAAAAACACTTTGGAGAACTGGAAAGGGAGATACTGCCCAACCAGATAACTTTTATAAAGCTTAAATGTAGGGCAGGTGCAGTGGCTCATGCCTGTAATCCTAGCACTTTGGGAAGCCGAGATGGGAGGACGGCCTGAGCTTAGGAAATGGGAGACTAGCCTGGGCAACATGGCGAAACCCCGTCTCTACTAAAATACAAAAACAAACAAACAAACAAATCAGCTGGGTATGGTGGCAGGTGCCTGTAATCTCAGCTATGTGGGAGGCTGAGACACTAGAATTGCTTGAACCTGGGAGGCAGAGATGGCAGTGAACTGAGACCGTGCCACTGTACTCCACCCCAGGCAACAAAGTGAAACTCTGTCTCAGGAAAAAGAAAAGTTTAAGTGTAGTATGGGTACAGAAATAAACAACTGGCCAATGGGACATAATGGACAGCCCAGGAATAGACCCTTGCATACATATAAACTTGATATGTAAGAGACGATGCTGCGCATCAGTGGGGGAGAGAGGGAATGTGTAATAAATGTGCTGAGGTACCTGATTAACTATATGGGGGGGAAATGGAATACTCACTTCACATTAAACATAAAAATCAAATCAAGTAGATTATAAACCAAAATGTGCAGGGCAAAATTTTTAAAACTTTTCAAAACAAACACAGGTGAATATCTTTACAACCCATCCTTAAGAATGATTTCTTAAACAAGACACAAAAAGTACACATCAAAAAAGAAAAAAAAATGTTGAACCACATTAAAATTAAATGCACTTTCTTTTATTTTTTTAAATGGGAAAGACATAAACCGAAAGAAAATGTGTGCAACACACATAACCAACAAAGGATGTGTATCCAGAATACATAAAGAACTTCCAAGAATCAGCCAGGCCAACATGGTGAAACCCCGTCTCCACAAAAAATATACAAAAATTAGCCAGGTGTGGTGGCAGGAATCTCTAGTCCCAGCTATTCGGGAGGCTGAAGTGGGAGAATTGCTTGAACTCAGGAGACAGAGGCTGCAGTGAGCCGGGATCACACCACCGCACTCCAGCCTGGGCAACAGAGTGAGACCCTGTCTCAAAAAAAGAAAAAAAGAAAACAAGACTTCCAAGAATCAATAAGAAAAAGATAATTCGATAGAAAAATGAGCAAATGATATTAACATTAAATATTCAAGGGAAAAAACCATAAATGGATATGTAGCATACAAAAAGATATCTCACTCGTAATCACAGAAAAGCAGGTAAAAAGCACAATGAGATTTCATGCCCATCAGGTCAACAAAACTTTTTTGTGTGTACTAAAATATATATAACATGAAATTTAATATAAGAATCATTTAAAAATACGTAGTTCTGGGACACTAAGTACAGTCATCTTGTTATGCAACCATCACCACCACACATCTTCAAGAACTACCGTCTATCTCAAGAACTGCAAAAGTTTTTTAAAAAATGAAAATAACCAAAATTCAGAGACGATGGGAACTGAAAATAACCAAAGTTCAGAGAGCTTTTAAAACTGTTAATAAATATAAGCTGGAATAACCCCTTTGGAAAGTAATTTGTCAAAATCTGGTAAAGTTAAAGATTCTCTACAATTAAGCAATTTCACCCCAAGGCATATTTCTCTAGTAAAACACTAACATACAAGGAAATATTATTAATAATCTTCATGGTAACATTATTTATAAGAAGAAATTATAGAGTACTTAAATATCCATTAATAATAGGTAAAATATGATAAATAGAATACCATACATAAATGAAATACAAATTTTAAAAATGCTACCTGCATTAACATAGATGAATCTCATAAATATAAGATGGATTGGAAAAAAAAAGACAAATAACACATGTAGGATATTACTATTGATAATTTCAAAAATATACACAATTACATTATATATCAATGCTCCCCAACTTTTTTATATCATGGCACACAGAAAATAACATCTGTATCGTACACGAACAAGGCTATAAAATCTACTGTTCCAAAAAAAGCTATAAGGCTATAAAATCTACTGTTCCAAAGGCTGAGAAGATCAACATCTGGTATGCCTCTAAGTCATTCATCATACTCATGTTGAAAATCTCAGCTATATACTGCTTAGGGATCTGTAGATACGTAGTAAAAGTAAAAATGAAATGTCTTGAAATAATAATAATAAAATTTAGGATAATGGCTACTTCTTTTTGTTTTTTAGATAGGGTCTTGCTCTGTTGCTCAGACTGGAGTGCAGTGGCACAATTATAGGTCACTGCAGACTTCTCCCTGGCTGAAGTGATCCTCCCACCTCAGCCTCCCGAGTAGCTGGCACTAGAGGTACACACCTAGCTAAATTTTTTTTTTTTTAGAAAGAAAAAGAGAGAAAAGAAGAAAAGAAGAAACAGTGAAAGAAAGAAAGAAAAAAGAATGAAAGAGAGAAAGAAAGAGGAAGAGAAAGAGGGTGAGAGAACAGGATTCTTGTTCTATTGCCCAGGCTAGAATGCAGTCTAAAAATGGGTATTTTTGTCTTTTTTTTTTTTTTTTGTACACTGCTCTATTCCTGATACCTGCAACAATGCCTGGCACATAGCAGGCATTCAATAA
>CAUYLG010001318.1:0-18444 GCA_963573385.1 Cacajao melanocephalus
GGAGGGACAGTGGGAGGTGGGGAGGTGGGCAGGGATAGTATGGGAAGAAATGCCAGATATAGGTGAAGGGGAGGAAAGCAGCAAATCACACTGCCACGGGTGTACCTATGCAACAATCTTACATGTTCTTCACATGTACCCTTAAACCTAAAATACAATAAAAATTAAAAAAAAAAAAAAAGAAAGCCGGTAAAAAAAAAAAAGAAAAAAAGAAAAAAATAATGTAGGCTGAGTGTGGTGTCTCATGCTTGTAATCCCAACACTTTGGGAAGCCAAGCAGAGTGGATAATTGAGGTCAGGAGTTTAAGACCAGTCTGGCCAATATAGCGAAACCCCATTTCTACTAAAAATACAAAAACTTAGCTGGGCATGACGGCATGCACCTGTAATCCCAGCTACTCGGGAGGCTGAGGCAGGAGAATCGCTTGAACTCTGGAAGTGGAGGTTGCAGTAAGCCAAGATGGAGCCATTGCACTCCAGCTTGGACAACAAGAGCGAAACTCCACCTCAAAAAAAAAAAAAAAGTACAATGGAATAAAAGAAATCTGAAAGGTATGTCTCTTTGCATTTTTACTCCTTACACCTCTTCCCTTTTCATGTTTTGATTAAAATCCAGTGTTGGTGCCAGTCACAGCTCATCATTAATTAATGACTATGTGTCCCATTATCTTACAACTCATTAGTCAGCAAAATTACAGTTCCTTACCTCTCACTTTCAAAGCAATAAAACACTCAGTTCTGATGCAAAGATTTAATTATATTCTGAAGTACTATTTAAGCAATAATTCTAATATTCTAAAGTACTATTTAAAGCAATTGTGTAAGGCTATAATAGGCTATGCTATTTGCAACAAAAAACATGAATGGTACAGTTCATTGCAAAAATAATTTCCTGTTGAGATGTCAATATAAACAATCCATACGAAGCGGAAAGATCACAATGGTCTGTAATAATAAGTGAAATGATCATAATCAATGCAGAAGATATCTACACACTCTTTGATGTAAAAGAATAGGTTATTTTCTCATTCATATTTGCAACTGAATCACGGCACAGCTGAAAATCACATCACAGTTCTAATTTGTGACTACAAGCAAGTATCTCTTCTCTGCTTGTCCCAAACTGTGTCTAGTTCCTCCTTCCTCAACAGCTTCTCAGGAAGAAGCTCTGGCAAGGGCTGGGGAACTGGGGTGCTAGCCTGGGGTTCACTCCCAGGTACTGGTCAATTTAACTCTCCATAGCTAGGTAATTTAGACATTCTTCTCTAGTCAGTAAATCCACAGCACTTCTAAACTAGATCTCAATGGCCAAAACTCACATGAGGTATAGAGAGAATGGGCACACCAACACATCTTGCATCAGTAAGTAATCAGAAGTCAAAGACTAAATACATTTTACTTCATACCCTTTAATGTGAGAAAAACAACTGAAAAAAAAACATAACGCCATCTAAAAACAAGTGCTACGTAAGGTTATCTGGATACCAGTCATCCACTTAATTCCTATTTGAATGTCACTTGCTACTTTAGCATTCGAATGTTTTGGGTCTACTTACTGACAGAGTTCCACTATGAATCCCACCCCACTGGACCTCATCAGTTAGATCTAATTCTTACTTGAATTTAATAAAACTTTCATCTTTCTCAATTTTTATCAGCAGTAATACTTTTCATATGGAAATACATTGGAAAAATAAATTTAAGTTTCTGGAGAATTGTGCTATATGAGTACCCTCTCGTTTTTCAGAAGTAGAGGCAGTACACTCTCAGGAGAGTACTCTCGTTTATTTTTAATTAATTGTTGGCCTATACCATGATAACTATGCAATCTTGATCAAGTCACTCAAACTTAGTTTCCTTGTCTATATAAAAAAGATAATAATATGCCCTTATCTCAAGGCATGTTTACGAAAGTGAAATTTTTTACTTTATGTCTAATGATCATAAGAATTTATCAATAAAGCATTAATTGCCTCCTATTAAATTCATTCTTTTGAGTAGGCCAACTGCAGTGCTCTAGATTTTTTTTTTTTAGTGAACTAGGAAGCTGCTATTGGAGTTGTAGTATAAGAGTGAAATCTCATTAGCACATACTTGACGTCAAAGCTTCTTAACTATAGAAGAGTAGTTAATAAGGGTAAAATGGCAAGCAATTCTCTGTTTCCAGAGTTTATAACTACTACCAAATATATAAGTCAAATTAAAGTTTGCTATTTTTAAATAAAACCATCTATACTTATAAGGTGGAGGAATGGAAAATCATTGAACCAAGAAAGAATTGACCATTTTCACAGAATCCAGCAGAGCAAGTGGGAGAGGACAGTAGATTGTAAAATTTCATGTAATCCACTGTAATCTCATTAATGTCATAACTCCAGGTGATAACAAATGAAATTATTTGAGTACTAAATTATTTGAACGATAAAGGTAGTTCATTTATTTTATCTTTCTTGTTGTTCTTAAACTATTTTTGCTTTATTCCTTTCTACCCAGCAATCTCTAATGGGGGATTAAAGTAAGAATATTTTTTAAACATTTAAGCATTGTGGAAGCATTTTCAAGTATCAGACATAAACATAACGTATTGCCTCCCCACTTATCTACTTATTACCATCCTGATTACTACTTTTTCATTTATAACTCTTTAATATCGGAGGCTAAAAATGGTCAGAAAACAAAGTCAAACTTCTTTTCAACTATAAATATCAAGACATGTGAAAGGTCAGATTAGAACTGACATCTTAAAAGCTACTTAAAATAATTACTCCAAATGACCTATATATATCTTCACTTTTTAAAAAATACTTTTTTGATTTTGACCAAAAGGCATGCATTTTTAAGCAAGCAATTCCACAGAATTTTTTAAAACACTACATTAACTCAAAGGTCACACAAGAAGACATTATGTCATTCATAACCTGTATTCTCAAAGGGAGATTTAAGAAATCTTGCACCCTGAAGTTGTTTCATTTTAACAGGTTAAATACTCACTCTGGCATTTGACTAGGTAAAGATGTTCTTCAGGGACACTGGTACGGTTACTTCAGCCAGTCCTCTACCTTTGCACATTCTAAGGAGACACCAGGGTCTGCTGAACTTTGTACCCTACTGGCACCACTAGTCCACTCCAGCGATGTTCCTATGTTAGTTAATACTATAGAAGATGGCCAAAAATATTCCCGTAACACAGTTGCCTCATTTACATCAATATCCTCATGTTCATGAAAATATACCTCCTCCCATTCTCCTACCTCAAAATTCGGAGACACTGTACATCCTGAGCAGAGCTAATTATATTTCTTTTTCCATGTTCTAACCCCTAATGTAGAGTGGGGGAAAGTGGCTTTGTGTGTGGGAGCGAGGGGAGGGAGCTTCAGCTAAGTGACAATTGATATAATTCACTTTTTATCCCATCACTCCTTCCTCCCACTTAATGCTATTTCTTCTTGCTAATTTTGCTCTATTGTTCTTGGTATTCCCTACTATGAATATCTTTGGATAGAAAAAATAAAGTCATTCATCTGTTATAAATTCTTCATTTGTGACTTTAAGCAAACTTCTGATAGCCTTTGCAAGTTTAAAAGCAAATAAAATTCATTAAATAAATTCCCAGAGTCATACTTATTTTATAGCAGTTGCATTTAGTAGCTGGAAGTTAATGCAATTTCAACATAATTGTCCAGTATTTCGTTAACAGCAGATTGCTAAAAGCTTAAGAAAACTCCAACATACATGCAATTTCTTAAATTACTTCTTATAGTTGTGCATTAATGGGGGAGAAGGGGAATAAAGAGGAGGACAGGAGAGAAGAGGGAAAGAAAGAAGGAATTATGCAGGATGCAGATGTACATAAACAAAGCAGAGGATGACTTAATACAGGGAGTAATTAAGAAAAATTAGGTCTGGGGCCAGTGGTGTGCTGAAGCAGGCTCATAGTGGCTCAAAGAACCTTTGTGCTCATCTCTTCCCAACTTGCAGTGGGTGAGTGACTTTGTGTTGCAATCAGCCAAGGTGGGAAGATTTACTCCATGAAAATCAGCAAGCACTATAAATCAGATTTCTCATACATACATGACCACATGTATGCATGCATGTACATACAACATGCACCTGAGTGCCAGTGGTTAACTTTCTACCAACATATCACTGCCTGGAGCCAAATATGTAATTATGCATTGTTTAACAATGGGCATGTATTCTGAGAAATGTATCGTTAGGCAATTCTGTCATCGTGGAAACACTGTAGTGTGTTATTTGCATAAATCTAGATGGGATAGCCTATTGCTCCTAGGCTCTAAACCTGTACAGCACCTTACTGTGTTGAATACTGTAGACAACTTTAAAAATGGTATTTGTGTATCTAAATATATCTAAACCCTGAAAAAAATACAGTAAAAATATGGTGTCAAAGATTTTTTTTTAAAGGCACACTGTATAGGCACTTACCACGAATGGAGCTTGCATGCCTGGAAGTTGCTCTAGGTGAGTCAGTGACTGTGTGGTGAGTGAATGTGAAAGCCTAGGATATTACTGTACATGACTGTAGATTTTATAAACACTGTATGCTTTGACATTACATTTATACAAAATACTTTCCTTCAATAATAAATTAACCTTAGCTTACAGCAATTTTTTTTTACTTTTAAACTTCTTAATTTTTTAACTTTTTGACTTTTGTAATAACAGCTTAAAACACATTATACATCTGTAAGAGTATTTTCTTTCTTTATATCCTTATTCTGTATACTTTCTTCCATTTTAAATGTTTTAAAATTATTTTTTACTTTAAGATACAAAGACACACATTAGCTGAGGCCTGCACGAGGTTAGATCATCAATATCACCACCTTCTACTTCCACATCTTGCTCGAATCTTCAAGGGCAATAACACACATGGCACTGTCATCTCTTATAACAACAATGCCCTCTTCTGGAATACCTTCTGAAGAAAATGCCTGAGACTGTTTTATGGTTAATTTCATTGTAAGTAGAAGTACACATTCTAAAATAATGATCAAAAGTATAGTAATACATAAACCAGTAACAAAGGTGTTCATTATCATTATCAAGTGCTATGT
Organism: Cacajao melanocephalus; assembly: GCA_963573385.1. Taxonomy (NCBI): domain Eukaryota; kingdom Metazoa; phylum Chordata; class Mammalia; order Primates; family Pitheciidae; genus Cacajao; species Cacajao melanocephalus. The sequence goes on from CAUYLG010001318.1 coordinate 5,079, forward strand.
ATCATACACAATTCTACGAGCTATACTTCTATAGACTGGCATCACAGTACGTTTGTTTGCACCGGCATCACCGGAAACACATAATGCACAGCACTATGACGTTAAGACAGCTGTGATGTCACTAGGTGATAGGAAATGTTTGGCTCCAATATAATCTTATGAGACCAATATCATACATGTGATTCATCACTGACAGAGATGTTTTTATGAATACATCACTAAATATAAATGGCACACACCATGAATGCTGTTGCTCTTCTTAGCAAGTAATGTTTATAGCCAATGTTTTGTGATCATTCCTTCGATGTTCGTGTTCATCCCTAGAATCTTTCACAGCACAGCATCATAGAAAGCTACTATCTCCTGGCTGGGCATGGTGGCTCACACCTGTAATCCCAGCACTCTGGAAGGCCGAGGTGGGCAGATTACCTAAGGTTGGGAGTTCGAGACCAGCTTGACCAACATGGTGAAACCCCATCTCTACTAACAATACAAAAATTAGCCAGGCGTGCTGGCACATGTCTGTAATCCAAGCTACTTGAGGGACTGAGGCACAAGAATCATTTGAACCTGGGAGGTAGAGGTTACAGTGAGCTGAGATCCTGCCACTGCACTCCAGCCTGGGTGACACAGTGAGACTCTGTCTCTAAAAAAACAAAAGAGAAAGAAAAGAAAGCTACTATATCCCAGATAGATTTGTGAAGCTAAAACTGTCACCAGTGCTAGAGTAGAAGTTTGTGTCAGTGTTGTTAGGGAAGCTCAGAAACCCAAAAGCCTTACTTGTATAAAAATAAATTTAAGTGTAAAGAAGTACCAATGAATTTAATCTTTTGAATATTGGGAAAAACATATTAAATTGGAAATGCTATAGGCTAATGGGTACATGTTTAAAAGAGATGTCTTAATAACTAAATAAAAGGGATCTTGTATATTTAGCACTCTTTACCACTGTTTGTTGTTTACTATAGGTGCCTTTATTGTTTAATATAGGTGAATAAATACATAACACATAATAGCCACATAATGACCACAATACAGTATATATGATCCACAAGACGGCATATACTACAGAGGTCCCATAAGATTATAATGGAGCTTAAAAACTCCTATCACCTAGTGATGTCATAGCTGTTGTGACATTGTAGTAGAACACATTGTCTTTCTGTGTTTAATATGTTTAGATACACAAATGCTTACCACTGTGTTATAACTGCCTACCGTATTCAGTATAGTAACATCCTGTATAGATCTGTAGCCTGGGAGCCATAGGTTACAGTGGAACCATGTAGCCTAGGTATTATTTTCAAGTTTTCTAATTTCTAAATCTTTAAATGTAGATATTCTCTCTGTTAAAATATTTTTTGAAAAGTGACACGCACTGTCCATTGCATCCCCAAACACAGTTTCAGTATTGTCCAGATGCCATATTTATGGGTGCGCTAAAAAGTCAACTTGAGTCTTGCATTGGAACTGAATCACAAAAAAAAAAAAAAAAAAAAAAAAGTCAGCTTGAGTAGAATAATGATGTTTGTTCTTGGCTAATGAAATGATCACTTGAAATAATGTAATGGTGAGGTAAGGATCAGCATGGCTACAGGAAGGTTAAGAAGAGATCATTAAAGGAGGAGCATTTCCTACACATAATTCTACCCAATTAAAGTTTGAGAAATGAGAAAAAAGGGACATTCCTTCAGAAACGTAAGCATCATAGGACTGCCTTTTCCTAGTTCACTTTCCCTGGAACAACACTTACTTGGGATGTTTATGTCACATACTATTTCCTTATAAATAAACACAGGAAACATTGTAATTGGAACTTGTACAGTTAAGAAAAAACAGCACCAGAAGCTAATATACACACACAGTATATCTTTACCATAAACTATGCCCTTAGTGTCTGTTTGGATGTGAGCATATTAAGGAGCTCTGAGGGTTAGGGAGAAGAGAAAATAATCTTTTTAAATAAATAATTCCTTGATTGAATAAGCCAGAAAATTAAATTACAGTGTTGTTAAAAATAAAGCCAGGAAAAATTAATTAAAAGAGAAAATTTCAGAGCTTTAACATAGAATACAAAGTACACAAATACCCAAATGTTATCTACGTCCTACAATTTAGCAAACAAGAGATATGATTTATTTTGCAAAGATTTTCTTTTAAACTTTCCCAGGCATTTGAGTACAGGCTCTTAGTCATAGCTAAGAATTACTTCCCAAATAAGTTCCATATGTTATAACTCTCGGCCCTGGTCTTTTCCAAATCCAGATCTGGTCATAAACTATGGGCCAGTTTTCCACACTGTACAGCTGTCAAAAGCCTTTCTTACCCAAGGAAGTAAAGAGCCTCTTTCAGCCCTTTATGTGAGGTCTTACATCATGTGAAGAATGAGTGATATATCAATACTAGAGAAATTCTCTTTAAAACACATGACAAGCAACATTTAAAAAATACACTTTTCCTTATCTGTGAAAAGTATGTTCCAACAGAAAATACAATCATTTAATAAATCATTAACATCTGACCTCTTTTGGTCTTACCCGTAGGCCATGGCTTCAATTACTTTCAGTTCATGTAACTGACTACGATGTTCTTTAAGATTCTTCTCTAGAAAATGTAGCTTGGAAACTACTTTTCTTCCAGACAGCTTGAGACATTTGAGACATTCAGACTCTCCTGCATTTATCACAATGTGTACAACCAGATAATAAGGCAAAGCAGCAACACTATGCCACGTGCCACTTAAATCATCCTATATAATTATGAAAACTGCTCACTTCTCTTTTTCCTCCTGAAAAATTAAGAGATACTTACTATATTTGGTGGGAATGAAAAGTAACACTTTGGGAAGCCAAGGTGGGCGGATCACTTGAGGACAGGAGTTCAAGACCAGCCTGGCCAATGTGGTAAAATCCTGTCTCTAGTAAAAACAAACAAAAAGAAATAGCCAGGTGTGGTGGCATGCACCTGTAATCCCAGCTACTCGAGAGGCTGAGGCAGGAGAATCACTTGAACCTGGGAGGTGGAGGTTGCAGTGAGCCGAGATCGTGCCATTGCACTCCAGCCTGGGTGACAGAGTAAGACTCTGTCTCAGGAAACAAAAAAAAAGGAAAGAAAAGAAAAGTTAGCTCCTCAGTGCCCAGTTTACATGAGCATAAAGACTGCTGCTGGTTCTAAAACTCTCCTTCTTATTTCCATGTTAACCGGGTCCCCAAACATAGAATCCTAACAACAAAACATGCTACCAGTAATCACATCCTGTTTGTAACTTTCTGCTTTTAGTAGTGTCCTAACACATTCAAGTTATGACTAGTTAAGGAATATTTTAATTAATCTAAATTACTAATCTGAAAATGTTGGAGGGAAAAATGCATTTTCTTGGATAATTCAGGAATACAGTAAAACTGAAATGTATGTTATAACCATCAAAATTAAAATAGCTTTGCATACTAACATAAAGACACAAAGCTAATGACATCAATGTACCTTACCCCAAAGCTTCCCAATCCCTGCTTCATATGTCATCGTGAGAGCACCTAGGTGTATCTTAACAGCCTTCTGACTCAGAGACCTTTCAAGAATTCTTTTTCAGAGTAAAAGGAGCAAAGACAGACTCAACCAACTTAATATTATATTTCAAGATAAGAAAACACTCTATACTCCATCCATGGGTCAACTAATACACTTTGCTGCTTCAAATATCAGGTGAAGTGAAAACTTAATAATGCTATCTCCAACCCAGATATTTCTGCCAAGGTCCTTATCTATAAACTGTTTGTCCCACTCCCACCGACCCCTCAAAAATACACCCTCAAAGCAGGTCCCAGCCTTCTCCACTTCACTGATTTGTCTCCTCTCGGTGAATGGCACTATATTCAGCCAACTGCCCAGTCACCCCAGACGGAGGCCTCTCCTTCATCTTCAGCACCCAATCCAGGGTCTCCCCACCTCCTTAGCCTGCCTTCAATCATCCAGGTTAAAGTAATTACACATCTCTCAGCACTCCCTTTCACGACCCACCTATATTTAACTTTCCACACAGCTGCCAGAATGTTCTCTTTAAAAGGACAGTATTTCACTCCCCAGCATTTATTGTCTCTCCTTAAATAGAAAATGACTTCCTTTAGCCCAGTATCTAGGGGCCTTTAAAGAAAGGGCATCTCCTTACCTCCTAGCAACCTTTTTTGCCACCACTCCCATGTGAGAAAGCCTTGATTTCTACCATGTGCATGGCGGACACCCCTGACAGCCGTAACTTAAGCATACCTTGAGAATGAGCCTGTATGGCAGATGCCCCAAATGTGTGTTCAGACTTTCGAACTAAGGAATTCAGAGTGGGCAATCAGAGATTCATTCCTTATCTATGAGGAACATCCGAACCCTTGGCCTGTCCAGTGGAACACAAGTCATTCAGCGGATAGAGGCCCTTTGCTTTGGGTTAAATAAAAATTGCCAGGTGGAGGTTGTTAGTGAGAGGGTGCTAAGTGAAAATACTATGAAACCTGCATGCCTTTTACAAATGGTTTGGTGGTTCTTTTTGCCCAGCCCACTGTCACTGGACCACTCTGTATATAAGTGTCCCAGTAATAAAACCCTATGTTTTGTGTGCTGGCTCCGGGTCTCTTCGTCAGCCTCTTAAATCTGGTGTCATCCTATTGCAGTTAACAGGGGTCTGGCATGACACCATGTAACATGACTTATAAATCCTAGCTCCCCCTGGACCTCTTCAATCCTCTCCTCTTTCTCTGTTTCACTTGTTCCCTATCTGAACACCTCTTACTCATTCTTTAAACCTAAGCTCAAGTTTTACCTCCTTTATGAACCTTTTCTCATATTCCTAGGTTAAGCCTCGAGGCCGTTCTTCGAACTCCCATAGGATACTGATCAAAAACCTATCACAGCAGATGCCAGTACTCTACAGACCACAGCGTGCACAGTCTATCTTCCCATCCAGATTATGAGTATTTTTGAGAAAATGCTTATGTCTCCAGTTTTAATCTTTGTATCCCCCAAATACAAGAGCAGTATCTGAGGCATATAGTTATTAGCCAACAAATATTTCTTGATATAAGCTTATTGGTTGGAAGTGGGCAGATAGGGTAGGAGGTAGAGAAAGAATTTGGAAGACAAGAAGGTAGAGAGTGGAAAATGCCAAAATCAAACTTAAATGATAAAGATAGACAATGTCAGATTTTACATTCCTGCAAACTAAATATCATTTTCCTACTCATATATCAGTTTCAGTCTCAAACAATAGTCTATCCATGCACACATTAGTGTGAGGTGCTTTAATCAACCACTGAGGAAGAAAGATCAGAAATGCATGGATTCAGTATGAAGATACCCTTTGTCTCTTTTGCAGAAAGAGAAGATTTTTATAGATAACAAATGTAGACCACCTTATACTTAAGCATGCCAAGTTACAGGTTTTTACTACATACAAAAACTAAAGGTTAAATACCTCATTAAATTTCTACTTCTACTTCTAAAAGGTGAATGGATGAGACTAACTTCTGGAACTTTGTTTCTTTGTCAATTCTAGTTACCATTTTGGAAATGAATCTTGAAGAAGCACTGGGAATTGACCAGGGTGAATAGGCATGCTAAATGCTATCTGGCAAAATAACCTATCCCTAGCCATTTGTTAGAAATAAATAAGCAATGTCCTGCTGTCTTATCACTGGATGAGGACTTGCTACCGTCTGCCAAAAATTCAATTAGGCTGATAAACAATCGTGGAAGAATGAAGGGTCAAAAACACAGCTTCCTGTCATCTTTGAGCTTACTAACCAGGGAACATACTATCTACATTACTAAGGTACAAAATTACATTACTGAATTACAATTAGGACAACTGGGCAAAAAGGTGAAAACAAGAGCAAGCCTACGTAAAGCTGTGAAGTGATAAAATGTGTTTTTAGAAGCTTCTAGCTCTTCAGCTACCCCTAAGTAGGTTTTGTTTAGCCTTTATTCGAGTGTATTTATTCTACCTCTAAGTAGGTTTTGTCTGGCCTTTTTATTCTAGTGTATTTACCATCACCACCTCCTCTCACTAAGGAGTATGCTGCCAGGAAACCTAAGATTTACTTTTTAATTTTTTTATAGGTTATTGGAAAACAGACAGTATTTGGTTACATAAGTAAGTTCTTTAGTGGTGACTGGTGAGATTTTGGTGCACTCATCACCCAAGCAGTATACACTGTTCCCAATTTGTAGTCTTAACCCTCATCGCCTTCCCACCCTACCCCCGAGTCCCCCAAATCCATTGTATCATTCTTATGCCTTTGCATACTTATAGCTTACCTCCTACTTATTAGTGAAAATATATGATATTTGGTTTTCCATTCTTGAGTTACTTCACTTAAAATAACAGTCTTCAATCTCATCCAGATTGCTGCAAATACCATTCATTTCTTTTTATGGCAGAGTAGTATTCCATTGTATATACGCACCACAGTTTCTTTATTCAGTCATTGATTGATGGACATTTGGGTTGGTTCCATGTTTTTGCAATTGGTAACTGTGCTGCTATAAACATGCATGTCCAAATATCTTTTTCATATAATGACTTTATTTTCACTGGGTAGATACCCAGTAGTGGGATTGCTGGATCAAATGATAATTCTACTTTTAGTTATTTAAGGAATCTCCACTCTGTTTTCCATAGTGATTGTATTAGTTTACATTCCCACCAGCAGTGTAGAAGTGTTCCCTGTTCACTGAATCTACATCAACATCTAGTATTTTTTTTTTATTTTTTTTATTACAGCCATTCTTGCAGAAGTAAGGTGGTATTGTATTGTGGTTTTGATTTGCATGTGTTTTTTTCATGTTTCTTAGTCATTTGTGTATTTCCTTTTAGAATTGTCTATTCATGTCCTTAGCCCACTTTCTGATGGGATTGTTTGTTTTCTTTTTAATTTGAGTTCATTGTACATTCTGGATATCAGTCCTTTGTCAGATGTATAGAGTGTGAAGATTTTCTCCCATTCTGTGGGTTGTCTGTTCACTCTGCTGACTGTTCCTTTTGCCATGAAAAACTCTTTAGTTTAATTAGGTTCCAGCTATTTATCTTTGCTTCTATTGTATTTACTTTGGGTCCTTGGAAATAAAATCCTTGCCTAAGCCAAACTCTAGAAGGGTTTTTCCAATACTATCTTCTAGAAGTTTTACAGATTCAGGTCCTTGATGCATTTTGAGTTGATTTTTGCATAAGGTAGGTGAGAGATGAGGATCCAGTTTCATTTTCTTACATGTGGCTTGCCAATTATCCCAGCACCATTTCTTCAATGGGATGCCCTTTCCTCACTTTTGTTTTTGTTTGCTTTGTCAAAGATCAGTTGGCTACAAGTATTTGGCTTCATTTCTGTGTTCTCTATTCTGGTCCATTGGTCTATATGCCTACTTTTATACTAGTACCATGCTATTTTGGCGTCTATGGCCTTACAGCATAATTTAAAATCAGGTAATGTGATGCCTCCAGATTTGTTCTTTTTGCTTAGTCTTGCTTCGGCTATGCGGGCTCTTTTCTGGTTCCATATGAATTTTAGGAATTTTTTTTTCTAGTTCTATGAAGAATGATGGTGGTACTTTGATGGGAATTGCACCGAATTTGTAGATTACTTTTGGCAGTAAGGTCATTTTCTCAATATTGATTCTATGCATTCATGAGCATAGGATTGTTTCCATTTGTTTGTGTTGTCTATGATTTGTTTCAGCAGTTTTTGTAGTTTTCCTTGTAAAGTGTTTCACCTCCTTGATTAGGTATATTCCTAAGCATTTTTTTTTTCCAGCTATGATAAAAGACACTGAGTTCTTGATTTGATTCTCAGCTTGTTCATGGTTAGTATATAGGAGAGCTACTAATATGTGTACATTAATCTTGTATCTGGAAACTCTGCTGAATTTTTTTTATCAGTCCTAGGAGTTTTTTGGAGGAGTCTTTAGGGTTTTCTAGGTATATAGTCATATCATCAGCAAACAGTGGCAGTTTGAGTTCCTCTTTACCGATGTGGATGCCTTTTCTTTCTCTTGTCTGGTTGCTCTGGCTAGGACTTCCAGGACTATATTGAAGAGAAGTGGTAAGAGTGGGCATCCTTGTCTTGTTATGTTCTCAGAGGGAATGTTTTAATTTCTCCCTATTCAGTATTATGGTGGCTGTGGGTTTGTCACAGCCACCATAATACTGAATGGGGAGAGGTTTATTACATTGAGGTATGTCCCTTGCATGCCAATTTTGCTGAGAGGTTTAATCATAAAGGGATTCTGGATTTTGTTGAATGCTTTTCCTGCATCTACTGAGATGATCATGTGATTTATTTTGTTTTTAATTCTGTTTATGTGGTGTATCACTTTTAGTGACTTGCGTATTTTAAATCATCCCTGCATCCCTGGTATGAAACCCCCTTGTTCACGGTGGATTATCTTTTTGATACGTTGTTGGATTCGGTCAGATAGCATTTTGTTAAGAATTTTAGCACCTATGTTCATCAGGGATATTGGTCTACAGTTTTCTTTTTCAGTTATGTCCATTCCTGGTTTTGGTATTAGGGTGATATCGGCTTCATAGAATGATTTAGGGAGGATTCCCTGTTTCTCTATCTGGTGGAGTAGTGTCAACAGGATTGGTACCAATTCTTCTTTGAATGTCTGGTAGAAATCAGCTGAGAATACACCTGATCCTGGACTTTTTTTGTTGGCAATTTTTTATGACCATTTCAATCTCACTGCTTTTTATTGGACTGTCCAGGGTATCTAAATTTTCTTGATTTAAGCTAGGAGGGATGTATCTTTCCAGGTATTTATCCATCTCATATAAGTTTTCTACTTTATACGTGTAAAGGTATTCATAGTAGCTTTGAATGATCTTTGGTGTTTTTGTGGTGTCAGTTGTAATATCTCTTGTTTCATTTCTAATCGAGCTTATTTGGATTTTCTCTCTTCTTTTCTTGGTTAATCTTGCTAATAGTCAATCAATTTTATTTAACTTTTCAAAGAACCAGCTTTTTGTTTCATTTATCTTTTATATTTTTTGTGCGTTTCAATTTCATTTAGCTCTGCTTGGATCTTATTTCCTTTCTTCTGCTGGGTTTAGATTTGGTTTGTTCTTGTTTCTCTAGTTCCTTGAAGTGTGACCTTAGATTGTCTGTTTGTGCTCTTTCAGACATTTTGATGTAGGCATTAGGGCTATAAACTTTCCTCTTAGCAACACCAGTGCTATAACCAAAGGTTTTAATAGGTTGCGTCACTGCTGTCATTAGGTTCAAATAATTTTTTTAATTTCCATCTTGATTTCATTGTTGACCCAGTGGTTATTCAGAAGCAAGTTATTTAATTTGCATTTATTTGCATGAAGGGCTCCCAGGGAACCTAAGCTTTAAATATTTCCAATCATTACCACACTCTTTGGCCTACCAATAAAACCTTATGACTTCTATGGCTTCTTTCATGAAGACCTTGCTCCATGCTCCCTAACAACTAGTAAATCTGATAATTTACACTGATTTACTGACAGGTACTAATGTGCTTTTTGGGCTCTGAAGCTAATTGTCCAGGAAAATGTAAGACAGAATAATAATCCAATGTTGGGACTTTCAGTGTTATGAATGGTCCAGTGAGAGAAAGAATTGGGTTGGTGAAAACATAGTTGCTGTTATACCTACATGCATGGCAAAACTTGAATACGTTCTTCATCTGAATTAATGATGACTTTATTGTAGAACAAGTTCATAACTAGGTAACATGGTAATAATGCTTCCATTCTCAGTTTATGCACGTAGTTGACAGTGAATGTAGGAGCAATAAGTGTATGCTCAATGAAGGTTACTGTATAACCAGAAATAACACACAGACTATTATTTGTTATCATCTTTCAAGTGAGAACTTAAAATTGTTCACAAATGAAGTTCTTGTAAACTGAAGCTAGATGTTTTTGGCTTAGTTTACAATACTTCAGTCTTTAGCCACTAGGCCATAATTCATGAATTAATGGCTGTAACTCAATCATTTTCAAGCAAATACTTACCCTGTAATATAAAGGACCTGCTCTCATGAAGCTTGTTTACATAGTCAGGAATAAAGACAAGCCAAAAATAAACAAGATAATATCAGATAGTGATAGGAACCACAAAGAAAACAAAAACAAGTTGATGTGGCAAAAAATGACAGCAGTAGGGGGCACTGAATTAAATTGGGTAGCAAAGCCTCAGTGAGGAGATACCTTGGAACTCCGGCATGACTTACAAGAACTCCTCACCCCCACCCCACCAACCCCTACTCAAAGATCTGGATGAAGGCTTTCAGGCAGAGAGAACACCAAGTGCAAATGCCTTGAGACATGATGATGAAATGAAAGGAAGGCTAGCATGACGAAAGCCTAGTGAAGGCAATGGAAATAAATGGTCAGAGATGAAGACTGGGTACAGGGCACCGAAGGTCTTGAGAACCATGGAATGAAGTTTAGATTTTATTCTGTTGACTATCACGGAAATGCAGAATGTGATTATAACAATAAAGGAATGGAGATTATATTCCAATTCAACTGACTCTACATTTTGTACACCATGCCATTATTATTCATAAAAGTATTATACTTATGAGGTTTTTAAAGCCACTGTCACTGCAAAGAAGAGTGAAATCCACTGAGAGTTGAAGGGAAGTTCTGCCCCTAAATTGAACTCAACTCCTGAACAAACCAAAAAGCAACAACAAAAATATCCATGGAAAATACCCCTTTGTTATTTAATGCCAAGAACTAACCAAGTAAATCCAAATATTTGCTGCTTTTATCTATGATTGTATGCTGAAAAGAGCTAACAAGGTTAAAGCAACTTCTTTCCAGGGTGAAAGAAAGAATTTTCGTACTTGAATTAACCTGAGTTGTGTCCCACATTTATCACATTTGATGTCATCTAATTATAAAGTAAATTCCACATTACACAAAAGTGTATGTATCAAGACTGTATTTCATGGCACACCTATAAAGTGAATCTATTTTTCACAGGTCAAAGTTATACTACATTAAAAATAATCCAAAACTAAGGGGGAGCATGGGGAACAATCATAGCTAATATTGTCCCTTCTAGGGCTGAAGCCAAAGACTGAAACCCAAAGAAGATAAAATTTACAATTGTTGAATAGCAGACCCAGGACTAACATAGTGCCTTTTACCTAGCTGAACTGAAGTGAAAGGATGTTTTTCTTCACTCAGTGACCACCTATCAACAATTTAACATAAATTTGGGAACAATTTTAAATACTCCTTGATATTATTGAGAAACAATTATGTCCTTCATCAGAAATGGATAGCATTACATGAATTCTACCATAAAAATACTGGAATACTTAAAGAAGGCTTCAATTACTTTGCTTTAAAATAAATCCCTCTCCCTTTTTCTTTTAACGCTTCCAAGTGGCAGGATATATGATTTTAGGGTGGTGGGGATCTTGGTCATATGTAACCTTTTTGATATGCTCTGAGATCAAATTACATGGTCAAAAAACTTAAAGGAAATTAACATTAAATACTAAGTTCATATTATTCACATTCTAACATTTGATAATTCAGATTTATATATTTTACTTATTGAATATCAAGCCCCTTATATTCTTAATACTCAAAAGTGCTAAGTCTTGAACCATCTCTTGAGTCACCTCTGGGAGAAAATGCTGAAGGGACAGAGGAACATTTTCAAACTTAATCTCCTCTTTGAAAATCCCTGCAATAGAAAACCACTGTTACTGACAAAAGTGTTGCAGGGACCACAGGTGTCCCAAGGCAAAGAACTAAGGGAAAACTGCTTTGTGACATTACTTTGTAAGGGACATTTGCAGGAAATGTAGAAACGTTTAGCTGTTTTAAAAGAATATGGAGGGCATGTTTGATACACACATTCCTACATTCTTTCAGGAGTTCTTTCCCTTTTCAAGCATTAAGCTACTTTCTTTAGAAGCCCCAGTTACGATGTATTTTCACTTCTGATTCAAATCCTAGTCTTACAAAATAAAAACTCAGGCCACTCTCTAGGTTACATCACACAGATAAAAGTTGACAGTATGGTCTGGCATTATAGTCTCCTTCTAGGAGAAGTTTGGGAAATCATTCTAACCCCTAGTTAACTCCTTGTATCTTAAGAATCACCAATTATTTGAGAGCTTTGAGGTTCCAGGAGGGTAGTGCAGCCATTGACTGAAGACTGGTCCTTTTTTATTGGGGATGGCCATCCTCTTTGACCAGCATGCAACTTCAGGAGGGACACACATGGGGTTACAAAGTTGAAGGGGACACCAGCCTAGCCAGCCAGATCAGCCAGATCAACCCTGGCAATCAATGGCGTGACAGATGTCACAGCCAGATTGTCCTCACATCTAACAACTACCAATTATTTGACATAAAACACAACACACTGCCTAATCAGTCACTCTTTACTGTAGGGATATTCAACTCTGCCCTCGGGCAATGGTGCTACTGCTCTATTCCATCTCAGGACTTACTCCACATATCTTCATGTTACTCCTTTCCAATTTCTTCATAGCATATCCTGTCAAGAGCATTTCCATTTAACTGGTATGTGGAAGTTACAGTATGTTTTAACTAAAGAATGATAACTCAAATACTACCATGACCATAGTCATTCACACTCCCCTTTATTGGTTACAGAGAAAGTTCAGGCCATTATTTTTTCTTTAAAAAAGGACACTGTCTTCTATTAATCATTGATCTAAAAGATCATAAAATCTTGATGAGACAGAGTTAGGATCTGCAGATACTGCTACATCTTAAGAACACAAAAATGGTGGCTGGGTGCGGTGGCTCAGGTCTGTAGTTCCAGCACTTTGGGAGGCTGAGGCAGGAGGATCATGAGGTCAAGGGATCAAGACCATCCTGGCCAACATGGTGAAACCCCATCTCTACTAAAAATACAAAAATTAGCTGGGTGTGGTGGCATGCACCTGTAGTCCTAGATACTTGGGAGACTGAGGCAGGAGAATCGCTTGAACCCAGGAGGAAGAGGTTGCAGTGAGCTGAGATCACGTTTCAAAAAAAAAACGGCCAAGAGTTGTCAAGTCATTCTCCATTTAATTCAGTAAGAACCGAGTTAGCCTTCACTACCTGCTTACCACCTTTCTAGATATTAAGGGATGTGAGGATGCCATATTATAGCTGTGTTCTATAGATTATATGCAATATACATACTAGAGCACATAATACATGGATGGCCCATGTCCAAAAAAAAAAAAAAAAGATTATAATTTCATTGGGGCATTAGGAGAAATAGTTTCAACAGTGCAAGTTAGCGCAAGACTAAATAATTGAAAAAGGCTGGGAACTGAAATGCCTTCCTAAGAATTAGGCTGGGCTATTAACTAA
>CAUYLG010001319.1:0-18484 GCA_963573385.1 Cacajao melanocephalus
AGTGATTCTCCTGCCTCAGTCTTCCGAGTAGCTGGGATTACAGGCAGGCACCACCATGCCTGGCTAACTTTGTGTACTTTTAGTAGAGACAGGGTTTCACCATGTAGACCAGGCTGGGCTTGAACTCCTGACCTCCGGTGATCCACTGGCCTCGGCCTCCCAAAGTGCAGGGATTACAGGTGTGAGCCACCGTGCCCAGCCATTTTTTTCTGAGTGATTTTATGAACTCATGGATTTTTCAAATACTTGATGCATTTAAATTAATTTTCATTGTTGTTATTATTGATATTCCAATGATTCCCTCTTTGGTTAATGGGACTGTTCAAGTTGGCGCCCTAGTTCTTTTGACACAGCATCAGGATTATTATAGTTCCTTGGCTTTCTGGTGTAACAGGATGATCCAGGCTCATCTTACACATTTTTCTTGTCCTTGCTATTTCTCCAAAATGTCCTGGTTCCTTTTAGTGGGAATCAGTATTTAGAGATCACAATTTGGGTTGTGGGGTGAGTCATTACTATTAGGCTAGCTCTTCCTATTTAATAATACATTCTTCTTTCTAGTTATAAAGATAAAACACATTCACTCTATAACATTTGGAAGATATCAAAAATAACAGAGACAATCACTATTTTTATTTTGGCGTACGACGTATGCCCATATATAAGTGTTTCCCCTGAAATTATCCTCAGAAAAGAAGGCATCACCTTATATGTGAGCTCTTATAAAACCTCTTTCATTATGGGATGACCTCTGTTTGGGGAAGACATATTAGTTTGAAATGATCTTGACTCCTGAGAGTTTTGGATGTTTGTAGAAGTCACCTTGGAGCTCCAGTGGCACAACCGGGTAGCACTCGGTGCTTCTACAGAAGTCATCTGATAAAATGTGTAGAATGGAGGCAAAGAAATTTAGAATGGATTCAGTAGTTAGGCCTGGGTGTATGACCTCACATTGCCAAATATTGAATGATGTTATAAATGAATCCTTTAAAAATCACCTCTTTTTTTTTAGGGTGGAAAGCATTAAGTATACATGTACATGATGAATGAAAAATTCAACATGCTCATGTTATGGAGATGGACACTTTTAGTTGGAATAAAATTTCTAGTGATAGCATCATACACAGGTTCAAATAATAACGTATCTTAGACAGAATGGAATTGAGGAAGATGCAGACTCTAGGAAACTGTGATTTTCAAACTTATTTACTTGTCAAGCCACTGAAAGAATTTTGAAAAACAATATACTTTCTCATACTTTAAATTGGTACTTAAAATTTTAATCACAAAGTTAAGTGGTTACAGAGGATGCAAGTCTAACATATTGTAAATATTGACATTTTAGAATAAAACTGCTTCAAGTGTTTGCCACTCCTAGAAAAAAAAAAAAAATAAAACGGCTATGCCATTCTTTAAATTTATTTAAGGAAATCTAAATTCTATAGTGATTCAATAAACCCATCTTCCCCTAAAAAAGCTCACAAATTATTTTAAAAAATTTATATTGTTATAATTCTCTATGTAATAATAATTACATTTCATTTTCCTCACAGAATTTTATCCTAACACAGGGAAGTCTCTCTATTGTATTTTTTGGCAATATATTGTGTGTGTGGTTGTGTGTGTATTTGAAATGTGAAAAAATTTTCCCCATGATCATAAGGCATCTTAGCAAATTGATCCCAGATAGAGTTATAGAGTGGATCAATTTATGCAATTGATCAAATTACAAATATTTGACAAATTTTGGTAAATATTTATCGAACTTAAAATATTATATTGGAAAAGAATCTCTCAATGAGATAGAGAGACATTTTCTCCTTAATTTATTTTTTAAAAATAAGTATTATTCATTGCCAGAATGAGACTGCATTTGGCATCAATTCTATTACTGGTTGGTTTCCTTCCTTCCTTCCATCCTTCCTCCCTTCCTCCCTTCCTTCCTTCCATCCTTCCTCCCTTCCTCCCTTCCTCCCTTCCTCCTTCCCTCCCTCCCTCCCTCCCTCCTTCCTTCCCTCCCTCTCTTCCTCTCTTCCTCTCTTCCTCTCTCTCTTTCTTTTCTTTCTAAGAGACAGGGTACTGCTCTGTCACCTAGCCTGCTCACTGCAGCATCGGTCTCTGCGGCTCAAGCAGTCCTTCCACCCCAGCCTCCTGAGTAGCTCGGACCACAGGTGTGCACTGCCATGCCCAGTTAATTTCTTTTTTTGTGGAGGTGGGGTCTTGCTATGTTGCCCAGACTGGTCTTGAACTCCTGGCCTCAAGCCATCCTCCCACCTTAGCCTTCCAAAGTGCCACTGCACCCAGCGACTAATTTTCATTTTCTATAAATGGACGTTCTGAGAAAACTTGTTTATATAAACAGAAAGTTGGAAATGGAAAGAGTTTTTGTTTATAGCCATGTCACTTAAGTCTTTGAATTTTCTCCTATTTAGATGCCAGAAATCACATGGTAATCTATCATCAGAAATTATTCTTAATCATCTGTTAGCTGACAACTCAATTTGGTCCTCCTTCAATTTTGTTGAACTCAAAGACTTAGAAACCACCTTACTTGTAAAAAAATTTGGTACTTAATCATTAATGTCTTTCACCTTCTCCATACTGATGCCAGTACTGCATTTGGAATTAACCCTTTGTTTGGCACACTGGAGGTTTTTTACACCCTTGTACAATATCCCATGGTAAATGTAGAAAGGGAAGACTGTGAAAGGGAAGGCAGACGTGAGAACCTGCTCATAGATGTACTTTCAGGAGGTCAGTTTTTGGAAAAGAGTCTATAAATTTGAGGATCTGGGAACAGATTCTTTTAAAACTGTCACCATGTACCACTTGGAAAGCCTTTACTGTATTCCTGAGTGTACGCCTTAACCCAGCTTGAGATTCTAGCATCTCGCTGTGAAAGACTCAGAACATGCTTCTGGTGATCACAAGCATGTGAATAATGAGGATAACGTTATTTAATGCAATGTGAACAGGGGAAAAGAGCAATATTTTGAAATTAACATTTAGTTTATGTTATATGTAATATTAAATACATATGTATAATTGATAATTAAATACTATAAGTAGATATTTGGCTATTTCAGCCACATCGTAAGGGTTCAGATGATGATATAAGCTTGACGAAATCATTTTGAGGGCAAGCTTCACATTGTGAAAATAGGGGATTGCTTCCTATTTGAGCATATGCAGTACATAGTTCTAATTTTATGTATGTATGCATATATAAATGCCATATATATCTTTTGTAAAGTTAAGACTAGTCAATACTTTTTTGTTTTATGTAAGTTGTACTTCTAAACTTAAATTTAAAAAAACTTTACAATCTTTTATAATAGAAAAATATAAACAAATTTTTAAAAAACTTTAAAATTTGTTATTATGCAAAAATATAAACATATTAAAGTAGAGAGAACGCTATAGTCAAGCCTCATGTACCTGTCCCCCAGATTTAATAATTAGCAATTCATGGCCAACCTTTCCATCGGTATTCCACACTTGAATTTCTTTGAATTAAATCTGAGGCAGTGTGTCGTTTCTTAGATAAACATTTCAGTATGAACTCTGAAAGGAAAGACCTCCTAAATAAGTGTAGCCGTATACCATTATTGCTCCTAAAAAAGAATTCCTTCCTATCATCAAATATCTAGCTCAAGGTCAAGTTACCATAATTGTCTCCTAAAATTTTTGTGTCTGTTGTTAGTTCAGATGAGGATCCAAGTATATATATTGTGATTAATTATATCTCCTACATCTCTTTTGATCAATTAGCTCCTCCACCATCTCTGCTTCTTTGCATTTCATTTGCTGAAGGAACTGTGTCATTCATCTAATAGCATTTCCCACAGTCAGGATTTTGCTGAATGCATGCACGTGGTGTCGTTGAACAGATTCCTATATTCCTCACTTCCCTGTTATTCCTATAAACTGGTAGGTTGAGAGGTTTGAATGGATTCAGTATATGTGTATATTTGCATGTATATATCTAAATATAGATCAATATAAATATATGTATCAATATATAAAAATATAAATATATTTGGCAAAAGTATTTTAGGAGACATGTAATATTCTATCTCCTATTGTTTTTAGCTGCTTTGTTACAGCATCATTGACATACTATAAACTGCACATATGTAAAGTGTATCATTTGATACGTTTTGGAATATGTTTGCACTGTGAAACTATTGCTACAGTCAAGATAATGAACATAGTCACCACTAAAAGACTGTGTCATGAGGGATGAGCATGGCAAACAGTGAAAGATGTAAGCAGAAGGGAAACTTGATTTTGCCACACACTAAATTGGAGCAGACCTTCATGAACCTGTGGTTTTGAAACATTTTAGCAATGAAATCATTTCTTTTAGATGAAATCTTTTTTTTTTTTTTTTTTTGAGAGGGAGTCTCGCTCTGTCGCCCAGGCTGGAGTGCAGTGGTGCGATCTCAGCTCACTGCAACCTCCACCTCCTGGGGTCAAGTGATTCTCCTACCTTAGCCTCCCGAGTAGCTGGGATTATGGGCACATGCCCCCATGCCTGGCTAATTTTTGTATTTTTAGTAGAGACGGGGTTTCACCATACTGGCCAGTCTGGTCCCTAACTCCTGACCCTGAGATCCACCCACCTCGGCCTCCCAAACTCCTGAGTAGCTAGGAGGCTGAGGTGGGAAGACTGCTTGAGCCTGGGTGACTGAGACCCTGTCTGTAAAAAACAAAACAAAACAGAGCCAAAACCCTAATATGTAATAGAGACGATTAGAGGGGGATTGTTTTAATAGTATGTCTATTTTGTAAATATTATCTATTTTATAGATATTAACCAATACAATAAAGTATTATTTATTATTGACTTAATCATGTGAAAGTGTTATTGGTTTAATAAAGTGTTATTAAATGGATTTGTGCTTCTTACCACAATTAAAAATTAAAAAATTTTAAATAAATCAGCTACTGACACTGACATAATTTACTTATTTAAAATTCTTTAAAAAATTTTTAACTGTGGTAAAATACATATAACATAAAAGTTACCATTTTAACCACTTCTGAGTGTACAGTTCAGTAGTGTTAAGTATTGTCACATTGTTGTGCAACTGATCTTTAGAACTCTTCATCTTGCAAAGCTGAAACTCCGTATCCATTAAACAGTTCCCGATTTTCCCCTTCCACCAGCCCCTGGCAAACACCACTCTGCTTTCTGTCTCTGTGCGTTTGATTACTCTAGATACCTCATATAAGTGGAATCATGCAGTGTTTCTCCTTTTGTGACTGACTGACTTCTCTTAGCATGATGTCAAGGTTCATCCATGTTGTAGTATGTGTCAGAAGTTCCCTGTTTTTGGGAGGGGAACATCACACATTGGGGCCTGAGGGGTGAGGGGGCTAGGGGAGGAATAGCAGGGGGTGGGGGGATTGGGGAGGGATAGCATTAGGAGAAATACCTAATGTAGATGACGGGGTGATGGATGCAGCAAACCACCATGGCACATGTATACCTATGTAACAATCCTGTACATGTATCCCAGAACTTAAAGTATAATAAATAAATTTAAAAAAAAAGAAAAAAAGTTCCCTGTATTTTTAAGGCTGAATAATACTCCATTGTATTTATATTACACATTTTCTTTATCCATTCGTACATTGATCCATACTTTCCTCCTTTGTGAGTACTGCTGCTGTGAACATGGGTATACAGATATCTCTTTGAGATGCTGCTTTCAGTAGCCAATTTACTTTTGTATTTTGCTTTGGCTGTATAATATAAAAAATCTTAACTCATATAGATAAATAGTTGCAGATGGTAACAATTTGTAATAGCTCACCATGAAGGGTTATAACTCATCTGAATGTAAACTCATCTATAATCATGTAAGGCAAATTATGAGACATTTTAGTTCCAAAGTCAATCATTAGCAATACCTAAAAGCTTTTCTGTTTTTTTTTTTTTAACCAGTAAATGTACAATTTGCGGACTCAGTGAAAGGATTTCTAGCTAAAATTTGTATCTTATGATATAATTTGTGATGCCATTTAAAGGAATTTTTGACCTCTCATTGTTCTTTTTTTTTCGTAGGATATTCCCTCAAATTTTAAAAGCAATCAGAGACAGTTTGGTTTTCTTGAGGACTCCATACTTTGTTTCAGTCTCATTTTTAACATTTATTTGCAATTTTAAAACTTGATAACAGTGTAACTCTCTATTGCCAAACTGATTGCTTCGAATACTAGTCAACACATATTTATGGGATATCCCATATCAGGTCCACAATTCACAAATAATGAAGAAAACATACATAATCCATGGCTTCATGGAACTCACAGTTTACTAGGTTTGATGAATAGTAAATAAGTAAACAGACAACTAAATAATAATTATAAGCCATGGGTTTTTATAATAGAAAATAACGGTCTACTGTAAGAATAACAGGGATGAATACTTTAGGTGAGATGGGCAGGGAAGGCCTCTCTGAAGAGGTGACATTTAAGATGAGCCCTGATGGCAAGAAGGAACCTGCCATAATATGGGAAAAGAGCTTTCAAACAGTGGGAGTAGCATGGACAGTGATTCTACAGCCTGAAAGAGCTTGATGTGTTTGAAAAACTGAAACGATATCCACATGGTGGAAGCATATTCAGTATATTCATTTCCTGTCACTGCTGCAACAAATTACCACAAACTTAACGGCTAAACACAACACACATTTAGAGTTCAGGGGATCAGAAGTCGGACCCGAACTTTATGGGGCCAAAGTCAAAGTGTCACCAGGACTGTGTTCCTTCTGCAGCCTCTAAGGGAGAATCAGTCTCCTTGCCTTATCCAGCTCCTAGAGGCCACCTGCATTCCTTGGCTCATGGCCCCTTCCTCCATCTTCAGAGTACATCACTCCAACATCTGCTTCTGTCCTCACATCACCTCTCACTCTTACTCTCCTGCCTCTCTCCAGGAACCCTTGTGATTGCATTGGGCCCATCTGGATAATGCAGGATCATCTTCCCATCTCAAGATCCTTAATCACATCTGCAAAGCCTCTCTTGCCCTATAAGGGAACATTTACAAGTTCCAGAGATTAGGACATGAAAATTATGGGGGCTGTTTTTCTGCCTACCACCTTCGGGGAGTAGACAAATGAGAAACAAAGCTGTATAAATGAGTGTACTATGTTCTATTCAGAGATGTTTTAGTTAGCAGAGTTTGTATTCATTAGAGTTTAATGTAGGCTGCGATAACAAAAAGACCCCACAATATTTTGGCTTAAACAAAATAGGAGTTATTTCTGTTTCATGTAATAATCCTGAAGAAGGCAGTCCAGGGCTGGGAGGATGGCTTTGCTCCATGAGGTTGTTCAGAGGTCCAGGCACATTCTGTCTTGCTGCGTTGCCAGCCTCAACACGTGACTTACTGGTCATGGTCTAGGATGGTTATGAGTTCACACTGTAGCCAGTTGGACAGCAGGATACCACTCATTCCTTTTATAGGCATGACCTAGGAGAGGCACCTAAGATTCTCACTCACATCCCAGTCCCTAGAGCTTTGTCACATGGTCACACCTGGCTTTAAGAGAGGCTGAGACATGTAATCTTTGGCTAGATGGTTATGGGTCAAACTAAAACTCAGGTGTTTCATTATTATTATTTTTGTTGTTTTGAGACAGGGTCTCATTCTGTTTCCCAGGCTGGAGTGTAGCGGCTTGATCATGGCTCACTGAAGCCTCGATCTCCCAGGCTCAAGTGGTCCTCTCACTTCAGCCTCCCAGGTAGCTGAGACTACGGGCATGTGCCACCATGACTGGCTAATTTTTAAATTTTTCTGTAGAGATGAGCTCTGGCTATGTTAGCCTGACTGGTCTTGAAAGGTGTTTCATTATTAAAGGAAGAAGAAGAAAATGGAGATTTGTCTCTGCAACAAATTTATTTATAAAAGCAGACTGATTTCATGTTTTTAAATTTTTTTTTTTTTAAGAATTAGTATAGCACCTTCCTCGAGACAGCTATTGGCCTTCAGTATAAACATGGAAATTATGGTACTTGCTGCCATATAATTATAAAAAGTTCTGAAAAATTTGCAATTTAAGGAATGCTCCTTAATAAAATTGACAGTTTGCCTGCCGTTATTCAACCTTATTTTGAAAAATGCTGACATGTTACTAACGCTTAGAGCTTGGCTAAATAGAATAAGAACTATTCTATAGTTCTGTAATTGAAAGCATTGTGGAGCCAGCATTGATACAAATTGCTGCTTCTCCAGTTTATTCAGTAAAGTGCTTACCACTTTATTATTAACTTTGGGGTCATAAATTAAAATTTATCAACATGCTTAAAGACTGTGTTCCTGTTGAGTAAGTGATAAGTGTTTATATACTAAAAGCCTTCCTCATAGTCATCTGGAAGAACATATACATAAAAATAGGCAAAAAGAAGAAATACACAAATCTATTCACTTCTGCTGATGAATTGCAGACTTGACATAACATAAGCCCTTGAACAGATTCACAAAATATTTCAGACACCTTTTGATGGATATTTGCATGCATTTCAGTTGGGTATGGAACTAGGAATGGAATTGCAGCCTCATAGAGAATGCTTATATTCAACTTTAATAGATATTGACAGTTTTCCGGTGTTTGAACCAATTCACTCTTCCTCCAGCAATGTAGGAAAAGTTTTAGTTGCTCCACATCCTTGTCAGCATTTGATATTGTCTGTCTTTTTGATTTTAGCTATTCTATACATGTGTGGCAATATGGCATTATAGTTTTAATTTGCATTTCCTTGATGGCTAAGTGGGGCTCCTTTCTCTGCATTTATTATACTCATTTGGATATCCTGTTTTGTAGTGTCTGATCAAGTCTTTTGCCCATTTTTCTATTGAATTGTCTACTTTTTTCTAATATGCTTTTCTCTATGTGCATTTTGGCATCTTGCATTGAAGGATCCTATATGTACTTATATAATCAGATTTAAATTTTGTTTGCATAATTTTTCCAATAACATTAAGCTGTTTAATTTATGCTGAAAGAACCTAGAGCCTTATTTTTATGCTGTGTGTTGTTTCAAAATGATGTTGTAACTTGGCAAGGACCACAGAACTGTTTTGAAAAATTTCACTGCTTCAAGTGTGCTGATGACTTGTGCACTGTTTTAACATGATGAAAGCTTAGTGTCTATAACAAATTCAGCCACCAGTTTATTCTGCCTTTAAATGACACCGTGAGAGCATTTTAGATACATTATCTTCATTTTATGTACTTCCAGTTGCTAGAGAATGATTCATTTGATTCCAATATGCTATTTTTTGTTGTTTCATCTCCAACCCAATCAATTTTATCACTCCCATCACTGAGTTTTTGTTTAAAATGTCCTTTTTAAAATCTGTAATCCATTTCTGGCTTTACAGGTAATAATTGCAAACCATCTGAAAAAATTGTAAATAATAATAGTCCACAGAGACTGTCTTGTACCAGGCACAGTTCTGTACTTTATGTACTTTAACTCATTTAAACCATATGAGGTAGGTGCTATTATCAGCTTCATTTTACAGGTGATGAAATAGAGGCTTGGGAGAAGTAACTCGGCAAAGTTGCTGTTAATTGGGAAACTCAGGATTCAAACCCTCATGCCTAAACCTTAGTTCCCCCAGCCCCTTTATCTGGGTCTGTCAGCTTGACGTGGCAGATTTCCCACTACCAGCATGATCATTGGCACAGTTCACTCTTTCTTCTTACTCTTCCTCCATAGAGCACGTGCAGCATATTTATACTCTTCTGCCTCTTCCTTACATGGGTTAAAGCCTGGTCCTCTTTTTTTTTTGTCTGACATTTGCATTTGGAGCAGAGAGAGAGAGGCCCATTTTGGACCTTGAGCCTCAGCAGTACTCTCTATCCTCAATTTGAGAGCTCTGTCTCAATATTTTGGGCATAAACTCAGCTAATGACAAAGCCGTACTGTGACTTCCCATTTGCTGCTGTCCCTAATGTAAATCTCAATGGGATAGCAGCAATGTTTTGGTCCCTACAAATGATGCCGGGGGTTATTAAATATGATTTTCATTTAGAAAGTAGAGCCCCTGGGTGGCTCTTATCTTTGTTTTGGGAAACAAATTGGCCCTTCTCTACTGTTCTGAATATTAAAATAGAATCGGGTATGGAGTTCTGTCTTGGACCTCATCCAAATGATTCTAATTATTGAGGCAAGCTGATGACCAGGTATAAAAGTACTTTTGCCTACAAAATGGCCTTATGGTCTAGATCCCAAGTGTAATATAGGAATAGAGCTTTGGTTGTTTATTTGTATCTTCTCATGACTGTGACTTTAAAAAAATGGATATTTCTTTCTTCTGCTCTGATCAAGTGCCTAAAATTTGAAAATATCTATGTCTTCAAAGAGGGAGAGAGTAAAAGGGAAACTCAGTAGAAACAATAATTTTTTCCTTCTTTTCTTTTTAACTTCAATAAGTTGGGGGAGGTATCTTTTTTTTTAATGTACTTTAGGTTCTGGGGTACATGTACAGAACATGCAGGATTGTTGCATAGGTACATACATCGCAATGTGGTTCGTTGCCTCCCTCCCCCGTCACCTATATCTGGCATTTCTCCCCATGTTATCCCTCCCCAACCTCCCCATCCCCCCGCTGTGCCTCCCCTGGTCCCCCCCAACAGACCCCAGTGTGTGATGCTCCCCAGGGGAGGTTTCTTAGTCCGGGTTCTGTAGAGGGACAGAACTAATAGGATATATGTATATATGAAGGGGAGTTTGTTAGGAGAAATGACTCAAATGATTACAAGGTGAAGTCCTACAACAGGCCGTCTGCAAGCTGAGGAGCAAGGAAGCCAGTCCAAGTTCCAATACCTCAAAAGTAGGGAAGCTGACAATGCAGCCTTCAGTCTTTGGCCAAGGGCCCAAAAGCCCCTGGAAAATCACTGGTGTAATTCCAAGAGTCCCAAAGCTGAAGAACTTGGAGTCTGACGTTCGAGGGCAGGACGCATCCAGCACGGGAGAAAGATGGAAGCTGGAAGACTCAGCCAGTCTAGTGCTTCCATGTTCTTCTGCCTGCTTTATTCTAGCCACGCTGGCAGCCAATTAGATGGTGCCCACCCAGATTGAGGGTGGGTCTGCCTCTCCCAGCCCACTGACTCAAATGTTCATCTCCTTTGGCAACACCCTCACAGACACACCCAAGAACAATACTTTGCATCCTTCAATCCAATCAAGTTGACACTCACTATTAACTATCACGGGAGCTTTTGGCTTTTTTTTTTTTTTTTTCAATTGTGGCATTGATGGCTCTGTTCAGAACACCACAAGTATGATTTTGTCTAAATTGTATTTAGTGTAAATTCTTAAGTGGTGACCTTGAGAGTCAGGCTCACCGTCTGGAATTTGCTCTCTAACCTGCTGTGGTTTGCTAGCATTTTAAGAGCTGATTAGTCCCTCAGGATCACTCTGTGAGGCCATGTTTTTTATGTGTCTGGCAGAGGCCACTGTGCTTGGGTAAAAACTACAGCCCAATGGGAGTGGCATAAATTATGAGAACTGAAATCCTAACAATGAAAGACAAGGAGTTTATCAAGAACCATTTGTTGCCTCTGGATCTTGGATCTTTTTCACTCCTTCTATGAGTCATTCCAGTTCTGCTCACTGTTTAGCTTTCTTGAATGGTAGGAAAGTGCTCAAGAATAGCAATAATTTATCCACCAACCACCCCTCAAGATACCTTTTACTTTTCATCTACTGTGCTCTAATTTTGTTATCTTTGCTAATGGATTTTGGATGGGGGAATACTTTATGACTTGTTTGGCAATCAATCCAGAAGTTTCCACTAAGTATAGTGAAAGAGGAAAATCGATTTCCTTAAGACACACAGTACAAATTATTTGATGCCAACCTCAGTAATTTTACAACAAAATGACTTCCCTTGCTATACAGCCTTAATTTTTCACAAGTATTTTTAATTTATCCAAAATGAGAAAATTTAAGAGAGTATGCATATGTTTGGCAGGCCTATTTTCTTTTCAATATCACACAATAAATGACTGTGACGTGAACATCCCTGGGTCTCAATTCAGATACCAGTGGACTTGGCATTAACAGTAAGCATCCAGATTTCCTAGCTCACAAGGGACTCTCAGCCTTCATAAAGTCCCTTTCTCCCCAAAAGGATTTCTGTTAGTCATTAGAGGGAGGCTTACCAGTGCTCACGAACCATCGTGCAGGGTCAGCCATCCTGTTTCTCTCACGTTCCAAGTCCTCTTCATTGATGGCTTTTGTTCATAACGCTGCTTGATGGTGCCTCTGGTTGCCACTGCATTGCCTCTGGTGCTTTGGTGCTTTTTGTGAGAATGCCAAAGGGGTTGTTTTTTTGTTTTGTTTTGTTTTTGTTTTTGAGGCAGAGTCTCGCTCTGTCACCAGGATGAAGTGCAGTGGCGCGATCTTGGCTCACTGCAACCTCCGTCTCCCAGGTTCAAGTGATCCTCCTGCCTTAGCCTCCTGAGTAGCTGGGACTATAGGCATGCGCCACCACACCTGGCTCATTTTTGTATTTTTAGTAGAGACAGGGTTTCACCCTGTTGGCCAGGATGGTCTCGAATTCCTGACTTCATGATCCACCTGTTTCAGCCTCCTAAAGTGTGGGGATTATAGGCGTGAACCACTGCGCTGGGCCCAAGGGGGCTGTTTGGATGCTCACAGAGGCACTCATCCTCTGGAGCCGTGGTAATGCTTTACAGAGTACAGAGACCACTCATTACCCAGCTCTGCGTTGTGCCTTGTCACCAGAGAGACCTGAGAATTGCTTTTGTTCCCCCCAAGTCATAACTCATAGAATCTTTAATGAAAATGGTCCTTTCAGTTTTGCCCTGCGCTTCTCTTGATTGGAGCTCCGGCTCTGCTGCTGAAGCCCACTGGAGAACTAGTACCAAGACGTTCTCCATTTTCCCTTCACTTCTCATTCCTGCCTCTATCTGGGCTCAATCCCCCCTCACTTTATTAAAAAGAGCATATTAACATGTACATAAATCAACTCTTTTGTTGCGGGGTCTGTGCTGGTCTCTCAAGACGCATGGTCTCAGACTGATCAGGGCGCATGCTCTGGTTAAGCTGCCTAGATCGGAGCTCTTCCAGGTCGGCACATCAAAACCTCATACTTTAAGAAGGTGGTGAAGAACGGAATGAGCCCTGATAACCTCTGTTATATCCCCTCTGGCTGCCCTGTGTGCCACTGCCATTCTCTTCCTGGTTATCCTTGTTTTGTTTCCTCTCTCACTTTGTTTAGATGAAGCGTAACTTTGGTGAAATGCATTAGTGTTCAATCTGGTCTATGTTTTGCTTCAGTGAAAGTTAGCATTTCACTCCACCCTGTCCTTTGATTAGTGCATTTTTGAAGGAAGCAGATCACATTGGTCGCGATACTTTGAATGTGGCCATCACAATTTAGGTGGTGCTGCCTTTTTCTTATTGCCCATGGTGCAGGGCAAGTGAGATTGCAGTGGTTCTCATATCTGGTTATACATTAGAATCACCTGGGGAGCTTGAGACACCTACTAATGCCCAGGTCCGATTCCTCCAGAGGCTGTCATTTAATTGGCCTGGGGCCCAGTAAGGACCATGCGTCAGACCAAGCTCTTGATGCTGAAGAGATAGAGCATCTGACCTTTGATCCCAGGGACCACCTAATCTGTCAGAAATTACCAAACACATCTTTGGCTTAGCATTATCCCTTCATATCTTAAAAAAAAAACTCTGGGAACAACAAAATAGCTGGTCCAGAATGAAACTTCCAGCCTCCAGTTTAGCACACTGAAAACAGCCCATTTCATGAACACAAAAGTTTTTCAAATTCCATTCCCATTATCATACCTCTCTCGTTTTCTTTTCTGTGGAGAATATTCTCTGATAACTCAGAAGAAAAGAATGAGAATGAGGTTGGGAACATCCATATGCAGAAGAATATGACATTTTTCTGGGATTTGCATAAGTTTAAGAACACACCTGGATGAATGTCAGAAATAGGCCCCCATCCAGTGCTATATAAATAGGTCATTATTACAGTTGAATGCTGTGATGGTTTCCACACAAGAAAGCAGTAGGGATCTGAGTAGGGAAAGGTGAGGTTGGTGTGAGCAAGGCTGCCCGCAGAATCCTTGGGGGTTCTGAACATTTTCCTGGAGCATGAGGTCAACATGCATGTAGAACAGAGGTTGGGGAATTCAGCATTGCAGTAGCTCCGTGGGGCTTCTTGATATGTATATGTACATGTTGACATGGCAAGAGAAAGAATCACTGCACTAACTCAGATTGTGAGATAATTATGACTTATTCATAGCACTGCAGGCCGATTACAATAATGATTACATTTCGATGACAGTTTCCTCCTATCCTCCTTCCTGTCCCCAGGAAGCCTAAAGAATTTTACTCATTTATTTTCACCACGCACCCATAGTTTAGTTGCATTTGCCTCTTTAAGCCACAAAGGCGTAAACCTAAGGGAAAAAAAAGTTACTGAAGTTCCTGAAATAAGACAGAATTAAAACAGACCTAAACATCATTTGCATTTGCCTGCTTAGATTTCATTAGGTCATGAGAGTGCTGTAAGTACTCAGTGTAGGTTCTTCTAAGCTGGTCTTAGTAGTTAGAGCAACAGAGAAAGGCTGGAAGAATGATGTAGGTCATAGAGGAAAGATCATGTGTTGTTAGACTTCTCTTTAAAAATACTGGGGTGGTGAGAAGAGGTAGCACTGGGGAGCATATTAATTCCTTCTCTTGGAAGCTGCAAACAAATAGGGGTATATAGCTACTTTACAAAGTGGCTCAGCAGTATTTATTAAAGCTGAACATATACCTACCCTATGATCTAGAAATCCCACTTCTATGTCCACCCAAGAGAAATGAGTGCACATGCCCACCAAAAGAAATGCATTACAATAATATTTATGGTGGTCTTATTCATAATAGTCCCACACTGGAAACAAGCTAAATGGCCGTCAATAGGAGAATGGATAAATAATTTATAATAGATACATACAATGAAATGCTACACAGCCAAAACCAAAGAAAACAAACCAACCAACTAACCTCTTATAGATTGTATGATTCATTGGTACAAGTTCAAGAAGAGGCAAAACTGATGTATGATGAATAGAAGTCAGAATAGTGGTTATCTTTGAAGGTGAGTATTGACTGAGAGGGGGGCGTGAGAGAACCTTCTGGGTGCTAGAAGTAGCCTGCATCTTGGTTTGCTGGTGGCAACCCTGGTGTGTACATATGTCAAAATGTATTGAGCTGCACACTTGATATTAGAATACGTTCTATACTGTATGTATGTTATACCTCAATTAAACAAAACAAAACAAAAACAAGAAGAATTATAGATAGGGAGAGGCAATGATGTCAAAGTGTCACAATAAAAAATCAGTCAATAATTATGTAAAGTAAGAAAAAGTAAAAGTTGGCCGGGCACAATAGCTCACACCCATAATCCCAGCACTTTGGGAGGCCAAGGTAGGTGGATCACTTAAGGTTGGGAGATCGAGACCAGCCTGGCCAACATGATGAAACCCCGTCTCTACTAAAAATACAAAACTTAGCTAGGCATGGTGGCAGGCGCCTGTAATCCCAGCTACTTGGGAGGCTGAGACAAGAGAATTGCTTGAGCCCAGGAGGCGGAGGTTGCAGTGAGCTGAGATCGTGCCACTGTACTCCAGCCTGGGCAACAGAGTGAGACTCCATTTCAAAAAAAAAAAAGGAAAAAATAAAAGTTGATTATATTGTTTGTACTACAGTAATTTTATTTCAATTTCCAGGAATTGTTTTCATGTGTTAATAAATTACTAGCCCTCAAAATGATCTTCTGGTAGGCAATTAGTAAAATATACCTATACTCTTCCTTATCCCTCTACAAATAAGATAGTTATTTGCTTTTGTATTTATTATAAAGATATTTGTGGCAGACTGTTCTGGTTGACTACCTAGGAGCTATTCCCAGCCTTTTATCCCTTGCAGATTTTTTACCATAGATGCTGGAAAAATCAGAGTCACTTTCTCAGCCTCTCTTTTGTGTCTCGTACCTAGATCCCATCTCTTAATGAGAAGTAGTCAAAGAATTTGTAGATATATTTTAGAACTGCCATGGCATCTGCAAGTGATATAAATTATTATGCATTTTCAGCTTTCAATCACTTAATTTTAACTAGGAGAAATGAGAAGTCAAGTACAACTTCCTTGGGTTCCATCATGCCTCCATTTTAATTTTGACCTGTAGATGGTCTTAGGAGCCAACAAAGGTAGGCGAGAACTGTTGGTGAGGGAAACCGTGTCTGCCAGAGATTTGTCTTCTTTTGTTGGTCCAGGCAATAATGGCCAAAGAAGAAGCTCCTTACAAAAAGAGATAACTCACAATTAGTAGAACAAACCCCCCCCCGCCGACACATTTCTTTATGGAGAATTAATGTGCTTTTGAAATTGAATAGCCTTAGGCTTTGCCTAATTTGAGGGATGGATAAAATCTAAATAACTTGGTACTCTGGGATCATTGGATCATGCCCATTGAGTTTTTTTTTTTTTTTTTGGGGTGACAGAGTCTCATTCTGTTGCCCAGGCTGGAGTGCAATGACACAATCTTGGCTCACTGCAACCTCCGCCTCCCAGGTTCAAGCGATTCCCCTGCCTCAGCCTCCTGAGTAGCTGGAATTACAGGCACCTGCCACCACACCCAGATAATTTTTTGTATTTTTGTAGAGATGGGGTTTCACCATGTTGTCGAGGCTGGTCTTGAACTCCTGACCTCGTGATCCGCCTGCCTCAGCCTCCCAAAGTGCTGGGATTACAGGCCTGAGCCACCGCACCAGGCCCCATTGGGCTATTAAAAGAGAAAGGCTCCCATATTCCTTCTCTTACTTTCTTGGAGGTAAAATAAGCCAGGGTAGCGTTCATAGCTCTTATCACTTTGTGTAAGAAGGAGGCATTGAACACAAAATCTGCTTGTAAACAGAATGAGAAGGAAGCATTCATCGGACCACCTAACGAGATAGAAGAATTTCAGGGGAGTAAAGGTTTTCCTGAAATTAGAGAGGAAAACTGAAGTTCATTACTTAAGTCTGGAAAGATACCAAATCTGTAATTAGATGTTCATATTTAACATGAAGTTGTACAGTACAGTGTCTCTCCTCACACTTAGTAATTATACAGAATTTAAATATTTATGCCATTTACTTTTTCAGATTTTTTGTGTTATTCCAGCATTTATATACAGAAAAATTGAAAAATTGTCCTGTGAACATCCATGTAGCCATCACCTAGATTCTACAATGAACATTTCAGTGTATTTATTTTATCACACATCTGTCCAACTATTGATTCTGCTAGTCATTCATCAATTCAGCTTATTTTTTGGTGCATTTTTAAGTAAATTGCAAACATCAATACACTTCCCCTATGAACACTTCAGCCATCTATTTTTTATTTTTATGGAAATGTCAATTTGGGAGGAATTAGATGCTGTTTCTTCTTCTCACAATT
Organism: Cacajao melanocephalus; assembly: GCA_963573385.1. NCBI lineage: Eukaryota > Metazoa > Chordata > Mammalia > Primates > Pitheciidae > Cacajao > Cacajao melanocephalus. The sequence continues at coordinate 17,509 of CAUYLG010001319.1, forward strand.
ATTTATGTGTTATATATTGAACCATTACTGTAGAAGTTATGATGATAATGAATATCTGTTGAACACTTCCTAGATGCTGGGTATGTAATTCTTTGCAATAATCTCCTGAAGTAGGTACTGTTATTATTCCCATTTTATAGATGACAAAGCCGAGGTACAATTAACTATATTCCTGCCCATGGTTGTATAGCTTTGAAGTGGTGGAGCTGGGAATTGAACCTTCACACTTTGACTTGAGAACCTAATCTCTGAACCACCAAGAAGAGTAACTAGGGTTGCAGATATAGTTCCCAGGAGGAAAGAGCCACTCTATGGTTTCCAAACCTGGTAAGAGATGGTAAAAACTGTATATGCCTTGGATAATACACACCACTGTTTCCATCCATTTGTACCCAAGAGGGAACTGTGTGTGCAGGAAGGATTTTCCAAATAGTGAATTATTAAACTTCCTGCATTTTTTTTCTTTTTTGGCAATTCTTTTGTTTTTGAACACTGTTAGCTAGTTCATAAGTACATTTTCTATCAACAAACTCCAGGGAAGAAAATGACCAGGCATTAGTTTTGAATTTGTTGCTTAGTTTTATTTTTTATAAGAGCTCTTTTGATTGAAGTATATTATGAAACACAGATAAGTGCACTCATAACAACCTGAACATGCTTTTGTGTGCCAGGAACAGAGCAAATATTAGTTTCCCCTATGTTGATGCCCAACCATTTATATATACGACTTCAGCACTTCAGGATATCTACTCTTTTGCTGTTCCTTTTTTTTAATTTATTTTTTATTTTTTATTTTTGAAAGAAGAAAAAGAGAGGAAAGAAAGTGAGAGTGAAAGAAAGAAAAAAAAAATGTAAGAGAGAAAGAAAGAGGAAGAGAAAGAGGGAGAGAGAACGGGATTCTTGTTCTATTGCCCAGGCTAGAATGCAGTCTAAAAATGGGTATTAAAAACCTCTTTTATGCCAATAATTGTGCTTA
>CAUYLG010001322.1:0-15335 GCA_963573385.1 Cacajao melanocephalus
TCCCAGCTACTCAGGAGGGTAAGGCAGGAGAATCACTTGAACGTAGGAGACAGAGGTTGCAGTGAGCTGAGATCATGCTACTACTCCACGCCAGCCTGGTGACAGAGTCAGACTCCATCCCCCCCCCCCCACCCCCCCCAAAAAGAAAAAGAAAGCACAGTATGACAAAGTAACATAGGTTCACCATAAAAGGTCAGTTCTATTTTGATAAGACTATTAGATACAGGAAAAAAGGGATGAAGCATATCTGAGGCCTAGAGTAGCCTAATTTCAGTGATACTTTTACAATATGCCCCGTGGTATTCTTATGTTCAATACAAGAATACAAGGCTGGCTTCTAGCTCATTTAGGTAGGTTTGTATTTGGTGGGACAACTCTATTTAAAGATTGATTAATAAATCAGTATCAACATGTGGATTATATGCTACAGAATTCATACACTGACTATGAAGCAGGCAAGAAGACAAAAGAAAAACTACTGTCTCCAAATATCTCAAAATTCAAGAAAAATGGGCTAAAACTATCTTCACGTTTAAATTAATGTAAAATACAGAACTTGGACTCAAAATGTTCAGTTTCTCAAATATGTGTTACTGGTTTGAGCTAAGTAGTTACGTAAGTGAATTTCAGTTGAATACAATTAACGTCCCAACAGTCAAGAGCACACTGAAGACACACTGGAGTGATGGAGATTCTACTTCAAACATACCATCTTATGAAGAGGACATGTAGAGATCAAGCAAGGTGTTAAGAACTCACTACCATTCAGAACACATCGCATTTTGTAAACAGGTATGAGTCTACCTACAGAAGGGCTAGAAGTATGCATGCTGAGGTGTATGATAAAGATGATTACAAAATTAAAATTATGTAGTTTAAATAAAATATTGAGGGGTTCGGGGGATAGGGACCATTCTGTATTCCAAACATGTAAAACCTTCAGATGCTATATAAAAGAGAACTGACACATATACTGCCAGAGGAAATAAACACAAGTCCCATATAGACAGATGAAACCCAGACATGTCAACCACCCTTGGGTGCCTCAGCAAGTCCTCTAAGTCTTCCTTGAAGCTATCATCAGTACTTAGCCACGTTCCCTAAAACAAATCCAGTTTTATAATTATTTTTTAAAGCAAACACTTTACAGATTTTGTGGGAAGACAAGAACAAGATTAACATCAAACAATGAAGAGCAGAAACCTACCAATTTCATCCACATACTTACATTCTTCTTTACTGTTTCTCTTCACTGAAAACCACCTCAATTTTCTTAAATCTCTTCCCACAGGATGTCTCAAAACCCACCCATCGTGCTCAGCCACACCAAATCCTAGAGTGTGTGGCTGAATAAGGATCATTTTATTACTTATCCCAGGTATGTACCTTAATCATCTATCCCCAACCTCAAGGTGTTGTTCAAAGTATTCATTCAACCCAGGAATGGTTTCTTTGTAGGCAGAAAGATTTTTCCATCAATACTGAACTGGTAAGCTCCAAGAACAACTTTCTTTTTGAAAACATAAAGCTGAAAAGAATTCAGCTGATTTTGTTTGTGTAACAACAAAGCCAAATCCTAAACCTGTAGGATAGTTCTTTTCCTATTGCTTGTATTTACCTTGCCATACAGCTGTGTACCTTCAGTTTGAGAAGCAGGAGATTTCTAGAAGAGTATCTGTTTCCTCATCTATAAGCTGAGTAAAATAATACAAACTTCTTCAATGAGGTGTTGCAGAATTTCATAAAATGCTTTAAATACCAGGCTAACTACCTGGCACAGGAGCAGACTATCTTAGTCTGGGTTGCTACAATAGAGTATCACAGACTGGGTGGCCTAAACAACAAGCACTTATTTCTTATAGTTCTGGAGGCTAGAACTCTGAGATCAAATTGCCAACATGGTCAGGTTCTTGGTGAGGGTCCTCTTCTTAGTTTACAGCCAGCCACTTTCTTGCTGAATGCTCACATGGTAGAGAACTCTGGTCCCTTCACCCCCTCATAAGGTCACCAATTCCACCAGGAGGACTCCCTTCCCTGACCTCACTCCAACCCAATTACCTCCCAAATGCCCCACCTCCAAATGCCATCACACTGTCGGTTAGGGCTTCAACATAGAATTTTGGAGGGACCCAATCATTCAGACCACAGCACACTCAATAACTATTAAGTAAATAACCTGATATTTATAGATCCTTTAGGACATAGGGTGGCAAATGGTAAGCACTGTATAAGCATCCACCAGTAAATAAAAAATTGAGCACCTTTCCAGTGACTTCCAATCATACTGTGTAATTCCATGATCCAGTAGTTTCAGAGGTAATTTCAGCTTTATGAAGAGGAGGATAAACCAAGAGGTGCTAAAAAAATAATCTCTTTGCCTATCAGTCTATGATTCAGAGTATTTTGAATGGCGGAGCACCCACTTTAGAAACAAGCACAGCATTAACAATAACATTATAGGTTAACACACATTTAAATTTAATAAAAACTAAGAAAGCTTATGCTGCACAGCCATAATGCACTACTAAAAATATATGACATTTAAAGAAATTATTTGTTGTTGACACAAACATAATTGGGTGGAAAACTTCACTAGCATGCCCAGTGGTAAAACAGCTGACATTTTTAAACTCTCATTCTTTGTGTCAACGTCTTCTAACAGATTTCTTGATAATCACCAGAGCTGTACTCAATTAACTCCTCAACTGCTTATCAAAACAACATACTATTGCTGATTTAAGATTGTAATTTCCTTCTTAACACAAATTAATTTCCAAGTAAAATAAGTATGTGCTTTCAACATGTAGCAACAATTTCTCAGGTGCTCATGTACCTGGACCCGCAAAACACCTAAAAGAGTTGTCAGAAACAAATAAGGTAATAATGCAACAGTACTTTATAAACTACAAAGTACTACTATATAACGAGCTTCTCACAAACTGAATCCTTGGAACAGTAACATTGTGAACAATTGCAATATGTGTTCTTTGGATACCAAACTACATAGTTTGATAGGTGTATACTCTACTTTCTTTTTGAGGATTCACAATTCACCTGAGTATATTAAAGATTCAAAAGAGTACTACATTTTAAAAGTCTGTTAACTTACTTTCATTCAGCACTTCTTAGATGTAATTAACTAGGGAGCCACTTGATTTGTGGAAACTTGGTGTTCTGGAAAAGACTGAAAGATATCGTACTACGCAATGCGAACTACTACATTAGTTATCAGAAATTTTTTCTAAAAATTAGAACTATTACTAAATAATGGAATTATATGAAAATAATATACAAATATACTTTTTGCCTCCCTTAGGAAATACTCAAATTGTTTTACCAAAATATTCTCCTTAATAAAACAGATTTTCATAATCTGAAGAACATAATGGGCTATAACAATTCAAAATAATATTCTTCTTAAAAGTTACAATTGACAAAATCACTACAGATGATACATCGGCAAACAGCTTAAAATGAAGAATTTGATTTGCAAATGAATGCCGCAAGAATTCACTTTTAAAATGTGATGAAAATTTTTGCAGACTAAAACCAAAAGGGGCTGTACGCTGTCTGGTCAATTTCCAAACTTTGACTTATACCGTATTTCTCCTGGATGCTTACTTGATAATTCCACACCGGAAATACCAGAATACATCCTAGATATATGGAAGCCACCTGCCCAAAATACAAAATTGAGCATAACAGATCTTCTCTTACAGAATAATGGATTTTTTAAACTCAAAAAAGTTCTTAAAAGATCACTTGTCTCATTATTTCCGTTTTTTCTAGTAACCAAAATGAGGTCCAGAAAACTTACAGAGAAACTGGGCTCCATGGGATGTTTCTGTTTGTTTTTTTCCATCTACACTCTTCTGACTACTGCATTTTTAAGAAAAAACTGTCTAAAATAACCTAACTTAGAAGAGAGGCTACCTAGAGTATGCAGAAGTCACTTGTAGAGTGTTGGTGTGCTATTTACAGAAGAAGCAGACATCTTCCCAGAGAGGCTTAAGGGAACTGATCTGCTATATAGGTGCCTCTGAGTACAGATCTATGAAGCCAAGTAACAAGAGGGATTCCTTTATTTACTGATAGTAAATAAGTGATTCAACCAACTCAGAGAGGTCAGCATTACTACCACATAATGAGTATCTAGCACATGCCCAGTACACTTAACATGTATCTCCAAACCTCACACATCCCTATGAGATGTGTTTTCTGTCAATTTCACAGATAAGGAGATTGAGTTCCCCAGAAATCTGGAAATGTGTCACAATCACACCACCAGCGAGGAAGCTGAGATTCAAACTAAATTCAGCCTGCTTGAACACTAGACTCTTTAAGTATAATACAAAAAAGTGAAATCAAGAAAATCTACCCGGAGAGAACCACAACTAAAGATCCTCCACCATCCAATCAGGAAACAAAGAATATTTTGCTGAATGTTCTCAGCACAAAGAAATAATAAAGGTTTAAAGTCGTGGATATGCTAATTGCCCTGATTTGATCATATACACAATATATACATGTATTAAAACATCATGATGCAACCTATAATTACATTCAGTTATTATGTGTCAATCATAATTTTTTTAAAAAAAATGACAGTAAATTTAAATATCTAAAATGTCTGCTATGGGCCAATAAGAGTACTGCCTAAACTTTAGATATGGTTACCTAGAAATTAGGCTTTTCTAGACACCTCTCAAGGTGAGGGTAGAAGGTATCAATCCACACAGCCTGGCTTAAAAACAAAGTACAAATCTCAGATCTGTGTTTCTGCGTATCGTGCCACTTAGCTCAGAAAATCTGGACTTGTACTGAAATAGGGCATAAGGGTACTGCAAATAAACAAGCAAGTAAATTCCAAAATGAACTGTTTCACAAAAGTCTCTGTGGGACTGTGAGAGCACATGCCACCAGAACTTGAGCCAGCAGCGTAAGACATAATTATCATGTAGTCCAGGATGGTACTCTCAGCTTGACATGGAGAACACATCACAAGGAACACTTTGAGGCCACAAGATAGACACAGCAAACTCAACCTGGGCATCAGCATATCAGCATGTCTGTGGTGGGCGGTGGGCAATGGCAGAAACTATGCCACCTCTAACATCAACAGCTTTAGAAGACATTGCCACTGTGAGCCATAGTGAGAAAAGAAGAAAATGGTAAGAGTTCCTGTGGAATCCAAGAGCCACAGGTCAAAGATTACAGCTGAAAGGTCCTTCCTACATATCCCAGGATGAACTGGGAGGAATTTGAATGGTATGGATTTCCTGAGTCTGGCATGAATAGTGTAGTGCAAACTGAGAAAACAGTATTTTGCCATTTATACTGTAGCTATTTATTTAAAGGTCACTGTATTAGTTTGTTCTCATGCTGTTAATAAAGACATACCTGAGACTGGGTAATTTATAAAGGAAAGAGGTTTAATTGACTCACAGTTCAGCATGGCTGCGGAGGCCTTAGGAAACTTACAATGATGGCAGAAGGGAAGGCAAACACATCCTTCTTCACATGGCAGCAGAAGAGAAGTGAGTGAGTAAAAGGGAGAAAGGCCCCTTATAAAACCATCAGATCTCATGAGAAATCATGATCATGAGAACAGCATGAGGGTAACGGCCCCTATGATTAAATTACCTTCCACCAGTTCCTTCCCATGTGAAGACTATGGGAACTACAATTCAAGATAAGATTTGGGTGGGGACACAGCCAACCCATACTAATTACCCTTTAGAAAACAAGAATTTCATAAATATGTAGAAACACCGCTAAATATTGGAATACCCATTAAGCAAACAAAAACCTCATTAAAAGTTATAGAATTAGCCAGCAAATTATTTTGTAGGTATCAACAAAATGATTCTAAACTGTGTATGAGAAAAGATCCAGAGTAACCAACACAATACTGAAGAAGAAGAACCAAGCTGGAATACTGACACTACTTGTTCTCAAGACTTACTATAAGCCCATCATAATCAACACAGTGTAGCAGTGGTGAAAGAACAGACAGATTGATCAATGGACCAGAACAAAGAACGCAGAAACAGATCCACATAAATGAAGTCAACTGATCTTTGACAAAGGAGCAAAGGCAATACAATGGAGAAAAGGCAGTCTTTTCAACAAATGGTGATGGAACTGGATATTCACATGCAAAAAAAAATTAACCTAGCCACAGACCTTACATCCTTCACAAAAATTAAATCAAATGGATCATAGATCTAAATGTAAAATTCAAAATTATAAAACTCCAAGAAGATAAAAGGAGAAAACCTCCATCACCTTGGGTTTGGTGATGACTTAGATATAACACCAAAGGCACACTATCCATGAAAGTATGAACTAATAAGCTAGACTTCATTAAAATAAAAAACTTATATTCTGTGAAATACACTGTCAAGAGAATGAACAGACAAGACTGGGATAAAACATGCCAAATACACTGTGATAAAGGACTATTATCCAAAATATACAAAGGTTATATTTTTCAGTTCAAAAACTAATGTGTATTTTTAAAAACACAAAATACACAAAGAACTCTTAAAACCCAACAATAAAAAAAAAACTTAATTTAAAAATGGGCTAAAAACCTTGACACCTCATCGAAGAAGATATGATGACAGAAAATAAGCATATAAAAAGATGTTTCAGGGCTGGGCACAGTGGCTCATGCCTGTAATTCCAGCATTTTGGGAGACCAAGGCAGGCAAATCACTTAAGGTCAGGAGTTCGAGACCAGCATGGCCAATACAGTGAAACCCCATCTCTACTAAGAATACAAAAAAAATTAGCCGGACGTGCTGGTGCACACCTGTAATCCCAGCTACCCTGGAGGCTGAGGCAGGAGAACTGCTTAAACCCAGAAGGCAGAGGTTGCAGTGATCTGAGATCATGCCACTGCATTCCAGCCTGGGTGACAGAGTGAGAGTGTGTCACACACACACACACACACACACACACACACACACACACACAGATGCTTCACATCACATGTCATAAAGAAAATGCAAATTGAAGTACCTATGAGATACCACTACACACTTACTAGAATGGCGAAAATCCAGAACACCGACACCACCAAATGCTGGTGAGAATGTGGAGCAACAGGAACTTTCACTTTGCAAATGCAAAATGGTATAGCCTCTTTGGAATACAGTTTGATAGTTTCTTACAAAATTAAACTTACTTTTACCATACTATCCAGAAATTTTGTCCGTTTTTGCACAAAAGGATTTAAAACATGTCCAGACAAAAATCTACACATCGATGTTTACAGTAGCTTTATGAATAATTACCATAATTTGGACAAACTAAGATATTATTCAGTAGGTGAATAAACTGTGATGCATTCAAACAATAGACTATTATTCAGCTCTAAAGAAATAATCAAGCTACGACATGGAGGAAACTTATGTGCATTTTACTAAGTGTAAAAGGCTAATCTGAAAAGGCTACATACTACATGATTTTAACTATATGACATGCTGAAAAAGAGAAAACTATGGAGACAGTAAAAAAAGATCAGTAGTTGCTCAGCATAAGCTGGGAGGGAGGATAAATAGGAGAAGCACAGAGAATTTTCAGGGCAGTGAATCTACTATGTGTGATTCTATAATGCTGGATATGTATGCATTTTTCCAAACCCATAGAATGTATAACACCAGGGGTAAATCCTAATGTAAAACTATGGACTTTGAAAGACGATGTGTCACTGTAGGTTCATCCATTGTTAACAAATCTACTACTCTGGTGGAAGATGTTGATAACGGAGGCGTCTACGCATATGTTGGGGCTGGGATATATGGGAAATCTCTGTATCTTCTCTGCTTAATAGTACTGTGAACCTAAAACTGCTCTAAAAAATAAAGTCTGTTAGAAAATTTATAGAATTAGAAAGCAATGATTCATTTCAGTACTCAAAAGCCCTCCTTCAGCTAGGCACACTAGCTCACTCCTGCAATTCCATGACTTTGGAAGGCTGCAATGAGAAGATCACTTGAGGCCAGGAGTTCAAGATCAACCTGGGTAACAGAGCAAGACACCATCGCTATAAAGTAAAAAATAAAAAAACATGGCTGGGAGTGGTGGTATGCACCTGTAGTCCCAGCTACTCGTGAGGCCTGAGACAGGAGGATCACTTGACTCAGGTGTTTGAGGTTAGAGTCAGCTATGGCTGCACCCACTGCACTCTAGCCTAGGTAACACAGCAAGACAACACCTCAAAAAGAAAAGCAAAGCTTTATAAGGGTGGATATGACATAACATATGCTGGAGGGGTTTGATTCACCTTGCAAACGGAAATCTTAAATTTCTTATTCACTACTACATCCAGAGTATAAGAACCTTTTCTTTCCATATTTTCTCTCATTTCTTTACAGGACACATGGTATATGATAAGCACACAATATATGTCTAATGAGTATAACATATTTTTTAGGACTAGAAAAGTGAGAAGATTATGCAAAGGAATAGTGCATCCTCAGAAAACTAGTGCCTGCTCCAACAGCTCTTAGTTTTTAATTTCACAGGGAAGAGAGACAGACTCGCTTGTTGATATGTACATTTGCTTTCTCTCTCCCTCTCCCTCTCTCTCTCTCTTTCTCTCTCTCTCTCTGTGTGTGTGTGTGTGTGTGTGTGCGTGTGTGTGTGTGTGTGTGTGTGTGACAGAGTCCGGCTCTGTCACCCGCTCTGTCACCCAGGCTGGAGTGCAGTGGCATGATCTTGACTCACTGCAACCTCCCCCTCCCAGGTTCAAGTGATTCTTCTGCCTCAGCCTCCCGAGTAGCTGGGACTATAGGTGCACACCACCATGCCTGGCTAATTTTTTTGTATTTTTAGTGGAGATGAGGTTTCACCATATTGGCCAGGCTGGTCTCGAACTAACCTCGTGATCTGCCCGCCTCAGCCTCCCAAAGTGCTGGGATTACAGGTGTGAGCCACCGTCCCTGGCAGCTTTCTAACAGTCTGCTCAGTGACACAATGTATTTTTTTTTTCTTAAACATCTAACTGCATAACTTTGCTATCATTCCTCCTGGAATGCCATTGCTACTTAAAATTTCAAAACTTCAACTATAATCACTGATCTTCAATAATAAAGGCACCAGCCTACTCATTGACTTTGACACCTTAATGACAAAGAGTACAAAGTCTTGAAAACTAGACTACATAAAATATATTTAAAGAAGGTAAGCACATAGAAGTTTTTGTTTAATCCTGATGAAATCACTTTATTTCAGAATAAATAAAAACATAACCACTAACTACCTAACTGAAATCACTGAAATCTTTATTTAATATTATAGATCTTACAGAGGCCCAAAGAAATCATTTTTATGCATTATATATGTATGATTGGATAGAAATACAGAATTAGATATTACTGAAATTGATAATGTATCAAAGACTGTGTTTACTTTTTACGTAAGAAAAAAACAATTCAATGTTGATTAAAATATCCAAAAAACAAAACAATTCCTGGGTTTGATTAGTATCAACTTCCTTCACATAAGGAGAATATAAAAAGTAATAAACGTTTTCTTTTACCAAGAAGAGCTCAATACTTCAAAAATTGCATAACCCACATATTGAGTCAGTAATCTTGAAAAATCACTTCAGTTAGAAATACATTTATAACAAACAATACATTTAAACTTAAATTCAAAAGCAGGCTATAATGGAAAAAATAAGCAATGTATCATTTTTTTTTCTGAATATGTAATAGGTAACTTTCCTGTAGTAATATATCTCACTGAAATCGTATTTTATAGAAAAATAATTAAAAAATTTTAATCTCTAACCTAGTAAATTGTAAATCCAAGTCTTTCACAATTATAGCTCTCATATAATTCTGGAATACAGCCCAGAAAGCTATTGCTGAGCCGAAAGCTCCAGTGACAATAATCAAAACCAACTTCTTGCAAATGTAAATACCATTTTCAGGAAAACATTATATTTTCTCTTAAATATAAAATGTACACATCGTTTCCTTTAATATAAAGAACCAATTCCAAAAGATGATGTAAAAGTTAAACTGTTATTTGTCAACAATGAACCTAAATAAAGTTACTGTAGTAAACAATAGAAAGTATGCTAGAGGCTTGTTTATGTAAGAAACACCCAAATAAAACCTGGAAGCCCTAGACAACCTCAATCTGGAAATTAATGTATACACAGTGTTCAAAAATCATGTTGTCACCTCATTCCTGTCACTCTTTCCAGAGCAAACCCACCAAGAACTTGGGGGAAATTAGGGCTTTATTTCTAAAATTCCTGTGCACCAAGTTTAATCCTAGTTTTTCATAACTACACCAACTACAAAATTCACCAAATTCACACAGAAGCTTAAAAATACACCGTTAACAAAATGTTTACAAACGAGAACTCTATTAAACACAAGACATTATAATCATAAAATAATAATTAAAATAAAAGTACATGTTCTATTTCTTTTCTTAAAAAAAAAAAAAATCAGCTCAGTGGCTATGCACAGTGACTCATGCTGGTAATCCCAGCACTTTGGAAGTCCAAGGCGAGCAGACTACTTGAGTGCCGGAGTTTGAGGCCAGGCTGAGCAACATGGTGAAACCCTGTCTTTACAAAAAATACAAAATTTAGCTGGGTGTGGTAAGTGCCTATAGTCCCAGCTACTTTGGGGGCTGAGGTGAGAGGATCACTTGAGCCTCAGAAGTTGAGGATGCAGTGAGCCCAGATCATGCCTCTGCACTCCAGCCTGGGTGACAGAGCGAGGTCCTCTCAAAAATAATTAATTAACTTAAAAAATAATCAGGAAGGGCTCCGTGGCTCACTCCTGTAATCCCAACACTTTGGAAGGCTGACTGAGGCAGGCAGATCATGAGGTCAAAAAATCAAAAACATCCCAGCCAACATAGTGAAACCCAGTCTCTAATAAAAATACAAAAATTAGCTGGGCATAGTGACAGGTGCCTGTAGTCCCAGCTACTCGGGAGGCTGAGGCAGGAGAATCGCTTCAACCTGGGAGGCAGAGGTTGCAGTGAGCCGGTATCACGTCACTGCACTCTAGCCTGACGACAGAGCGAGACGCTGTCTCAAAAAATAAATAAATAAATAAAAATTGGTTCAGTGACTATATAAGCCTGATTTCAATAGAAATGTATGTAAATTGTCTGCCTGAAATATTTCTAGGAGTCATACTCAAGGAAACAGAAGTTACAGAAGATATTAAGAATAAGAAAACTAGGTAATCACTGAAGTACAAGAAAAAAAACTATCACTTTGTGTTACCGAAATTTATTTTTTCCTTCTTGACTATGGCACAAAAGATGTAAACCTTTTCTTGATGACTTCAGGAAAAAGGTATTTTAGGGCCATGTTTCAGAATGTTAAGGCCATTAACTAACACAAGTCCTCAAAATAAACTCACCAGAAACACTCTCTTGTATAGTTTCACTATTTTAGCATGTCAGATGAAATATACATTCTACCTCAGCCACCTACATCTTGTTTATTAACCACCTCACTGTTTTTGTCCTACTGTATCAGAGAAAAAATACCCCCGACATTATTCCAAGTTAACTTTTAGAACTGGAAATAGTTTTACTTCCAATTTGATAATTAGACAAATAAGGGCTTAAACATACTTTAAAAGTTAATATAAAAATACAAGCATTAACTAGAGCTTACTAATTTTTAAGACACACATTGTGTAATCAAAACCAAAGATGTAAAACTATATTATAGCTATATTAATGGGAAAAAAAGAATACAAAGTTCAAAGGAACACTTTGATCCTTCTTGAAGACTATCTCTGACATGACAAGCTTGATTAACTTAACTACCCTTTAGGAATCTCTATTCCTATCATGCAGGGGCTGGCCTGTCAATGAAAGGAATATTTTTACATTGTGATACATTATCACAAATGTAATATTTTAGTGACTTTGGTTAATGGTAAAGTAACTGATGTTAAAAAAAAATCTTTCTAAAACATAAAAGTCTACATTCTTCGGTAAATATAGTATATTAGGTATAATTAACTTTTCTAGTCAAAGATTCAGGATATTTAATTACCTCGAGTTTTTTTAAATAAATTTTTCATTTGAAATATTTAGACATAAATAATGTAGGTGGAAGAACTGAGACTGAATATAACCCCAGATTATATCATTAAGTTGATTTCTTTAACCCCTTTCTGTAAAAACAAAACACCAACCTATTTCAATGGATATGGATGGCTTCGTCTCCCTGTTTAAATTATCTAGTTAAAACACCTGTTGGGTATATCAGTTAATAATGGTGTTGTAGTTATTAATTATTTCAACGTAAGATATATTTATTGTTAATTTATTCAACAGACATTTACTTAGTGTCTACTTTTGACCAGGCCCTGTCTCCCTAACAGAGGGAAAAACACAATTTAATTGCATAATTGCAAATGTGCACATGAAGTAAGAACAGAAGGCGTAAGAGAGGACTGAGCGGCAGTACACCAGGAGACAACACCCAGCCTGGCCACTTACTAGGAGTATGTCTTGGGCAAATTCCTTATCTGTCAAAAATTTCCTGCTTTGTAACATGAGATAATACTACCTACCTTAGTTTTAGAAAACTGAAGGAAATAGGGTACATTTAAAAAATGAAAAGAGGCCATGAAAGGAGAACAAAGTGAAAAAAATTAAAAATAAACATGTCAACTTCATACTCTTGCTTGTGCCCTTTAATAGCTCAAGGGCTACGCATTCACAGCTCCGAACCTGAAATTCAGAACCCTCACTGGACAAGTTCAAATCACACCCTCAAGCATTTATCCTCCATAAATAATGTTTCCTTTGTTTCTTTTGCCACTAAACTCCTCGAGGGCAGGATCTATGTTTGACAGATGTTCGGATCCACACAACCTTTGACACAGCTCATAGCAGACAGCAGGTAATTTAATATTTATCGAATGAATCTGCACTTAGTTTGAAAGATAGAAACAGATTTTTTCATGTAGAAATACAGGCACTTGGTGGGGAACACTACTAAGCCTTTTCATTCATGATGATGCTTCATTGAGGCATTTACTCCATTGGAGGCGGGAGCACCCAGGGATGAGGACTTTGCAATTAGAGAAAGAGGAGGGAAGAACTGAGACATCTTGTGGCATTTCATAGTAGGCATGCCACAGGCAAAAGCAGTTTATGGCTGATTGACATCACAACCAGTACAGAACAAGTCATGTTAATGAGAACTCTACTGGTTTGTGGTTTTGTGTTTAATTTTTTCTGGCTTTGTGCTTATCTAGAAGTGAGAAACATTTTTATACCTAACTACGTGTTTTCATAGTTTTATATATATTGAAGTGATTTTGCAATACATTTAAATCAATATTAGGAATCTGTAAGAATTGTTCTATTAAGGATCCAGATATTATTCAACTTTGAGAAAAGCTCTCCCTAACTCTGCTCATGAACATGCCTGGGCAGATCTAGAAACAGTTAAGGGTGGAAGGGCACGCCCAGAAAGAGGTACAACATAAGCAACGATATCAAGATGGAAAAGCAGGAGAAGTTCTCAGACTGTCGCAAGAGAGAATCATGGGAAATATGGAAATGCAGGGTGGAAGCTAAACCACAGAGGCTTCTGAAGTCCATGCTAATAAAGAGAACGATATTCTGTAAATAACCAGAACTACTAATGACTTCTGGCCAATTACTGATATGATCAAAGCTGTCATTCTGGAGGACTGATACAGACTAAAGGGCGGGAAGCATGTAGAGAGGAAGACCAGGTAGGAGGACATTACAAAACACGAACTTGTGTAAAAATGGAAACAAGGAGGATGATGGATGGACAATGCAATGCAATGAGGAGTAAACAAGGCTTGGGAAAGAACGGGATGTGAAATCACAGGAAAGTATGCCAAAATTGAGATGGATTAGCCTACAATAACAAAAGTTCTGTTTATTTATGAAATATTTCGGTCATATAAAAATATCTAGAAAATAAGATAATAAACATCTGTGTGTCCAGCATCCGGCCTGAAAATTAAAACACTGCAGTACCCTAGATGCATCCTCCTGATCCACTTCCCTCTATGCCTCCTCAGAGGTAACCAACCCTCTGAATTTGATGTTTATCCTCTCCCTGTATTTCTTTATACTTTTCATATATATGTTTGTACCTACAAACATATGGTATAGTTCTGAGGATTTAACTTTATACAAATGCATCATAAAGCATATCACTTTACAAAGTGCATATTTAGCACTGTTACTGAGATTTATCATACATTCACTCTCTGCATAGTACTTCATTTGTATAGTCCTAATCACTTTCAATATACACCCTCATTTATTTATTCATTACTGCTCACATATTTATTCACTCCTAATGATTAATAATTTAGTTATTTCAAAATTTTGCTATTACTAACAATGTTGTAGTAAATATTTTTCCTGGTACATGTACAACACTTTCTCTGGAATCCACACCTAGGAGTGAGATTATTGATTCAAAGGTATGTATATGTTTACTAAGTACTGACAAAGCTTTACCCAAACTGTTTTACCAACTGATGCTACCAACCCATAGTACATTAAAGCTGTCAAGTCAACATTTGGTATTGTCTCGTTCTGATGGGTGTGCAACGGCATCTCTGTAATCTGTAGTTCCATATAAACAGGGGGGATATAGATGGTATGCTGTTTGGTCCCACTTTGTCTAGGGTATGTAGGTCTTCAATGCTAACATGAATTAATCAATCTTGTCTATTGTACTTTCCATTTTTTCTTCTTGTTTAACAAATTCTTCTCTATTTTAGGGTGTATATCCTGAAGGCACATAAAATTAAGTGAATTTTAAAACGCCTTGTTAAAACCACTCAAGGAATAGATATATGGGCCAACAATTTAAGGCATTCTAAATCGTCTCATTAACATGAAGCAAAACAGGCTATCTAGGTCAAAAAGTAACAAAATCAAAAAGTACACGGGGAGGGGGAAATATACAAACATGCGAAGTATTACAAAACAGGGCCCCTCAGCAAAGTCAAAATTTCAAATTAACGTAACAATGGGAAGCCATTTTTACCCATCAAGTTAGTACAGATAATTACAGGAACACTCAATGCTGATGAGGGTAAGGTGAAACAAAGCAGCACAGCAGTCTCACGTGTCTCCTGTAGGGATAGAAACTGGACCATTTAGAAGGAAAATAATCTATGCATACCATAAACCTTAAAATGGTTCAAAACTTTTAACTCAGTAATTTAAGGAAATAATCAGGAATATAGGCAATGATATACACTTAAAATATGACAGTTCCAGCACAGTACATGACTGTAAAACTGGGAGACTTCAATTATCAACAT